>LPNX010197900.1:61230-164532 GCA_001517045.1 Pseudotsuga menziesii | reverse complement strand
GAAGGAACTCTTAGAACTAATATACACTAGAAGCATTTAAGAAAAGAAAGTATATATAAGGACATTTGAAGGCATCATCCATGACTATCAGATAAACTTACAATCTATATTAATAACCCACTTTCCTTCCAAGATTGACATAAAAAATTTCAGTGTTCTTCTACAAGCACCATCTACATCGGTAGATGCAACCACATGGGTCACAGCAGGACTCCATGTTTTTGATATCGTTGCACCAGTGAGTCTTGCAAAATTATGAAGTTGCTCCTGCATTAAAAATGAGAATTGCTGAGAACATATAGCACATAGTTTCAATGGGCAAGTCGATTTGAAGTTAAAACACACACATAAAGGGAAAACACATGCAATACCTTCTGAGCAGAATCTAATGCAGAACCACACAGAACCCATTTGCAATACTGTTCCAACGGCTATGTCCAAGCCTGACTTTCCTGGGAACCTTTATCAGCTTGCTGTCTACCTGGACTTTTGTCTCCTCTGAAAATTTTGAATGGGTAAAAAAGACAGATAAGTGAAATCCAATAAAGTATTGAGATTTAAAAAGTAAATACTCCCACAAGTTAAAAGCATATTTACAATATGACCTAAGCATCGTTCCCTTATTAGCAAATTGCTGCCCCTTTCTTGATAGGGAACTGTTGTTCCTTGAACTTGTACGTGATCTCCTTTCATTTGGAAACTTGCGTGATGAATGAGCAGGACAGAGCATTACAAAATTATCCTGCAGAAAACATGGGAAACAAAATGGTACAATCCCCTCTTAGTTTTTCTATCTGTAAACCCGAATAATGTTCTTCAGAAGACTTAGGAGACATGGTTTCAAATTCTTACAACATCCCATCTGCATTCTGGAGTAGAAAGGGCACATGGGACATGAAAGCTCTTACGACACTTTGTGAAACAACAACCCTCCATTATATCATCGCAAAGAAACTGCAAAATTGTTAGCTTTGTGGAAGGCAATATGGTATAGTACTCGCCATTCAAAAGCTTCAAATGAGAAATATTCTGTCCATGGCCCTTGCAGTCCATGGCCCCCAAAGCAAATACCTCTATTTTTTGTGCAAGCTCATAATAGGACTGTGAAACGGGAATCCAAAACACCTATTCCCGGACCTCTGGAGTTCTATTCACTGGAAAAATCTCTTCGGCTTGAAACCACACATTATTCAGTTGATTATCGCGCGCGCTGAACAAAATTCACAAAAAAAATTAACATAACCCGTGCGCTTAAACTGGCCGTCGCTATATCGACGCCTTGACCGTTTTATAAGTCAACAAAAACGGTGCCGTCGCTATAGCGACGGTCTGGCGTGGATACAGCGACGAAAGTCGGGGATTCTTAAAAAAAATTGTAAAAATGCATAATTTACCCTTGATTTTTCCACGAAAGTAAAACTAACGTGGAAAACTAACGTGGCAAAATTGATCACATGTACTAGTGATTGCAGTGCAATGGAAATCTAGCTGGAATTAACTTTGAACCCTAAATCGTTGCATGGTGAGTGAAATATAATGTGTGTTAGATTTCATAATGTAATTTTTCATTTAGCACAACCACATTGCCATCAATCAAAATGCACCATGTTGGAAATCTATCTAGAGTTAGCTTTCGTTCTTAAAACGTTGCACGGTGAGTAATCGCTAATGTGTGTTAGCTTTCGTAAGCTAGTTTTCCATCTAACACAACCACATTGTCATCAAATACATTACACCATGATGCAAATCTAGCTGGAGTTAATTTTCTTTCTAACAACATGACACGATGAGTGAAAACCAATGTGTGTTTGCTTTCAGAAGGTAGTTTTTCATCTAATACAACCACATCGTTATCGATCACATTGCATTGTGATGGAAATCTAGCTAGAGTTAGCTTTCATGCTTAAATCATTGCACGTTGAGTGAAATATAATGTGTTAGCTTTCATAATGTGGTTTTCCAACTAGCACGACCACATTGTCATCAATTACAATGCACCATGATGGAAATCTAGATAGAGTTAGCTTTCGTTCTTAAAACATTGCACGGTTAGTAAAGCTAATGTCTGTTAGCTTTTATAAGGAAGTTTTTCATCTAACACAACCACATTTTTATCAAATACATTACACCATGATGAAAATCTAGCTGGATTTAGCTTTCTTTTTTATAACATGGCACTATAATGGAAAGCTAACATGTGTTAGCTCATTACACCATGATGGAAATCTAGTTGGAGTTAGCTTTCTTTTTAACAACATGGCACTATGAGTGAAAGCTAACATGTGTTAGCTTTCATAAGGTAGTTTTCCATGTAGCAAAACCACATTGTCATCAAGCATATTGCACCGTGTTGGAAATCTAGATGGATTTAGCTTTCAACCTTAAATCTTTGCACGGTGAGTGAGATCTAATTTGTATAATCTTTCATAGTGTATTTTTCCATCTAGCACAACCACATTGGCATCAATCACAATGCACCATGATAGAAATCTAGTTGGAGTTAGATTTCATTCTTAAAACATTGCATGGTGAGTAAAGCTAATGTCTGTTATCCTTCATAAGGTAGTTTTCCATTTAACACAGTCACATTGTCATCAAATACATTACACCATGATGAAAATCTAGCTGGAGTTAGCTTTCCTTCTAACAACATGGCACTATAAGGGAAAGCTTATGGGTGTCAGCTCATTACACCATGATGAAAATCTAGCTGGAGTTAAGCTTTCATTTTAACAACATGGCATCATGAGTGAAAGCTAATGTGTGTTAGATTTCATAAGGTAGTTTTCCATGTAACACAATGACATTGTCATCAATCACATTACACTATGTTGGAAATCTAACTGAAGTTAGCTTTCATCCTTAAATCGTTGCATGACGAGTGAAATATAATGTGTGTAAGCTTTCATAGTGTAATTTTCCATAGCACAGCCACATTGTCATCAATCATAATGCACCATGATGGAAATGGAGTTCGAGTTAGCTTTTGTTCTTAAAACATTGCACGGTGAGTAAAGCTAATGTGTGTCAGTTTTCATAAGGTAGCTTTCTATCTAACACTGCCACATTGTCATCAAATACATTACACCATGATGGAAATATAGCTGGAGTTAGTTTTCCTTCTAACATGGCACTATGAGTGAAAGCTTATGTGTGTTAGCTCATTACACCATTATGAAAATCTAGTTGGAGTTACATTTCTTTTTAACAAAATGGCATGATGAGTGAAAGCTAATGTGTATTATCTTTCATAAGGTATTTTTTAATCTAACACAACCACATTGTCACATTGCAGCGTGATGAAAATATAGCTGGAGTTAGATTTCAACCTCAAATACTTGGGGTTTGTAATAAAACCTAATGACTAGTATAAAGAAAATCAGACTTGTCTCATTGGTAAGGTAGAGAAGAGTTTGATGACTTGAGAAAAACATTCGTTCTTTTTGTAGTATATATGGATAAAAAGTGTTTATGGGAGGACCATGAAGACTAGTCCCAATCCCTAGGGAAATTGGAGTCAAGGAAGCTAGTCCAACAAAGGGGATAGGTCATGAGAGGTTAGGGATTAGAATTGCATGTACATGCCATAAATAAACCCAAACGTGCTTAAAAATGAGATTAGAAATCAACTAGGATGTTCCAAGAGTGGTTCCACATCAAAACATTATCAACTAGGGTGTGCCTCATATAATGAAGTATTACATGCTCTTATGTATTACATACTCTTACTCTAGAAAGATGATTAGAACAATGTATAATAATAATGCATAAAACATCGAAGGGAGATAAAGGAATACATTTGTCAATTAAAACCCTTCCAATGTGACATATTTTCATTGCCTTAATTAACAAGTTACAGGTTATTCTTCAATCCATTAGCCAAAATAGAAATAGGAACAAGGATTTCACATTTTTAACGGAGAATAATCCCTTACACTTCAATATACACCATGCAACATATGTCTATTAGAATTGAAAAGAGAGGGATCTCTCAAAGTCCAACCATGAGTATAAATGAGGAAGAGGCTCTCTTATATATGAGAGGAGCCCAACTTCCTTTATAATAAAATAATTATAAAATCATATATCTAGCCTAGGGTGGATTAAATAATGAAAAACCTTCACTAAACCCTAACAAACTCTAACAATCATGAAATGATGAGGTGCTTAATTTCCACATGTACAATGTATAAGATAGAATAAGGCCCATAAAAGGGAGGAAACCCCTTTCAAATGAGGTTAAATGATGTCAAATAAAAGCAACGTCCTAACTTCCAAAGGCTCAAGAAGAAGCATACTCCATCAAATGAGGAAGGTACCTGAGAAAAAATCTAATGATCCAGATTCCAAACCTCCAAAGCCTCTCCAACAATGGTGCACCAAGGAAGAATGGTCCCAAAGTGATACATGAAAAACTTAGATCTCAATCACTAAACAACCCTTCTCAAATCATGAGTGATAACCCCTCTAAATGAACTCTAAGTGGACAAACCCTATAAATCTCTTCCATGAAGCATGAAAGACAACTCCAAAGCATGAGTAAATGTCCAAGAAGTCTCCAAAAATGGTCATATTAATGAAAAGGTCCCCAAAGAGTGGAACACTTCAACAATTTATAATGGATAATAGTGGAAATATCCTTAAAAGGATGGAGAACCCTCATCAACCTTCCAATGATGAATACATCCAAAAGAAAGAATTCCATGAATGAAAGAGTCCTCCCAATGGTTGAATGCTCTCCATGAAAGAGGATGCCAACTAGCATGAAAAACAACGATGTTAAAAAACCAAGCCTCCACTGAGGGACGAATCCTCCTTAAACGATATAAAATGTGATTTCATGCACTTTCAAAGTGGATTCCCCCCTTCAAACAAATATAAAAGTTGAACACTCCTGCCAGGCCTTTAATCACATAGGAAAAATGGATTTAGGACTACTACTACAGATCTATAGGTTGTCACCATTCAAGTGTTCACACCAGCCACAAATCACCAAGGATAGGGTGTTTGACTTCATATTTTGTTCACTAAAACATACCATCCATTTTAATCTCGGGCACATCTTCTACAGGGGCCTTTTTCTAGTTGCTTCAGGTTTGTGAAAGACTACTTAGGATCCATAGTAGAAAATACCTAGAACCCTAAGAATCCATGGCAATTAGAATCTCATCCTTAATAGATGTGACAAAATGATAGTGCTTATATCTTCTATTGAAGGGGTTCATTTTTTGTTTCCATACTACTACAAGAATTTTCATCAACACTTATAACCGTTGTACTATCAACTTTTTGATCCATGGAAGCTTAGAGAGCCCTCCAACTTATGCCACCATAGTTGTATATCCAAGTTAAATGAGAATCCATCCAAACATGTGAGAGGAAACTCATGCTTTGGATCCTCCAATCTTGTGTTAGCGTGAAAGAAAGACCAAAAAAATGTTCTTTTCAAACTGAGAGAATAGACAGAATGACTAGCCTGATTATGCAATGGAAGTATGCATTTATAGCTTTAAAATAGGCCATAAATGTCCAAACTAATATCAATGGTGATGGATTTCATTTGTTTAAAATATACTTTAGTTATGATTTTTCTAATCCCTTTATACTTGCTTGTGATGTTCAAGTTCAATGAAGAAGAAAAGAACAATAAAAGGAAACTTAATCTTTCAAGTCTTATGACAATATGGACTGTGGTTTGAGATAAATGAGATTTAAAAGAACACGAGTGTGCACCAAAACAGAGTATTGGATTTTCTTATGTAGATTCCAGATAATGTCATGCAAAGGGAATACACAAATATGCCAAATTTTAGGCCATTCAAGATGTTAAAAGAGAGAACAAATTCAAGACTGAGATTCCAATGTAATTCCTAGATAGTGACAGACCAAAGTTTTATTCCAAATTAAACTTTAAAGCCTATGTTCTTTGTTTGGCTAACAATCCCATTTAATTGCAGATCTAAACCAATGAAAATAATTCTAATAGGAGTGAAATATAACCATGCAAAGTAATTAAAATTTAAAGGTTCGATTAAGGGCACTATCCCTGATCAGAATGTTGCAAAAGAGGTTGAATAACTTCCTTATGATCTCCTATAATCATTTTAAATTTTGTAATAATGATGTAAATTTGAATGAGGGTTTAAGCTCAATTGAATTTGTTTAGAATAGCTACAATGCATACAATTTCTTCAAACAAACAAAAAAAACAATGGAGATAGATACCAAAAGACAAATTTTTGTCAATGTTTGCTTGGATATTTAGATTAGTGAAGCATTGAAATAACATAATTAAGAGATAAATCCTAAAAAAATTATTCACTTACAAGATTCCAAAGGATGGGGGTCGAATATACCTTTAGGGTACCAACGATCTGCATGAAATGGCCATGGAAATGAGATTCTATACAAACATTGAGGTTTTACTATCATAGATCAATAAGAGATAATGATGTTGTTTTTATTTTTGTCATTTTTGTTCAGTTATATTAGTATGGTTCAAAATTAGTTTTTATTCTAAAATAGTTGAATTTTGAGGCTACAGATTATGTTGTGGTAGAGAACCCGTCTATGGAGACATGGATGCAAGGTGGTGTAGACTATATCATTTTTAAGAGATTGGATATCGATGGAATTCATATCCTTGGAAGTGTGCTAGTACAATATATTGCACTTGACCATTTTGTTCGACATGTTTTTTTTAATTGTCTGGTATCTGTGTTGCTGATGCAGTATCTCCATGTTTTTATAGCTTGTTTTTAAATGTAATAGTTGTTCAAAATTGATGGAAAAATATTTTCAGGTTGATCGTATGGTGGTAGGGTTTACAGATTAAAATCAAGGAATGGAAAAAATTGGCACATTTACCATGAAACAAGAGAAACTCTTTCAACTTGTTCGGAAGGAAACTTCCAATCTTGCTGATGTAATTCTTAATCTTAGTCTTTTTTAAAAGTAAACGTGTTTGACTGGGAACTTGTAAATTCTCTAACATAGATTTTGTATGTAAGATAAGGATATAATCAACACAAAAAACGAAAGTGGGGACCAAATTCCCATTGTATCAAAATTAAAGTCTAAGAGTTGATTACAAGTAAGAGGTAAAATCCCCTTGTTATTCTAACCCCCCTTGTGATTTTCCCTACATGCATGCTCAGAAAATACAATGTAACCCCATGCATGCACCCCACCTTAGTTGTTTGTAACCTCTCCATGTGATAAATATAAGATAACTCACACAAGAGGAGTTTCCTACATACTAAAGGTAAACTACTGAAAATTAGCACTTCAAATCTTATATGTCAGTATTCTAAAAATAGTGTTGCCACTTCTCTAGTGAAGTGCATCCTACATGTAACTAAAAATGGATACATAAATACCAATTTGGTGTGCCTTCAATGTTGCAATATCTCCTTAGGAGATGCACCCATGCTTCTTGCTAATGGTAGAGTGTGATCCCACCTCATTTATGCACCTCTATTCCTGTCTAGAATAAGTAGTCTATTATTGGCTTAATTGTTGTCATGTTGGTTAGTGTAATTCATATTTAATATGCCTTGACTTATACCAATAAGGGTGTGCAATTCCCTCTTTTGTTGCAAATTCATGTTGTCCCAAAGTGGTGAATGTTGCTCTTGATGCGCCTTCATGATGTTGGAATAAATATGCCCATTTCCATGAATTCATTTTGCTTAATATTGCTCAAGATAGGGATGGTAACTCCATTATGAATTTTCTTGTTATATCCTACAAAGAACATCATCCCTCCTAACATTTTTTTATGTCTGACTTAAACGTAGGACATCACCTCCTTCCCAGGACTTTTTTGTGTCTGAGTTAAACATAGGACATGCAAAACAACATTTGATATCTCAACAAAATATTGCACTTCACCTTGCTTTTGTATCATTTCTTCCTCTATGGTCTAGCCAGTACGTGCCATAGTCTGTTTCTCTTTGATACTAACTTGAGCATTATTAGCTTCCTCAACATGCTACTTTGGAAATACAAAAATTGTTTTCCTAGATAATCTAGATAGGGATGGGCCTCAAAATCCAAATAGACCAGTGAATACTCTAGTTCATCCATATGAGTTGGTATACTTCCTGTTGAATACTCTCCTATGGAAACTTGCACTCTCTCTTGGGTACTTTGAACATCTTCCTCATTTATGTGGCCATGGCCCACTACATTCTACCATGCTCTTAGAAATTGTCACCTTTGATGCTACAGGCATAGCACTCAAACCATCTTCAATATGTTCCAATTGATGACACTTGGAATCTCTTATCAGTTTTTCACGTTCAAAATTGCTCATCTTAGTCCCATCAAAGTTCTGTTCAAGTCCATTCTGCAGATCTGTTTGATCCTGAGAAGTTGCATCCATAGAATTTGTTAAGCTCTTGGAACCTCAAAATCCAAATAGACCAGTGAATACTCTAGTTGATCCATATGAGTTGGTATACTTCCTGTTGAATAATATCCTGTGAAAACATGCACTCTGTCTTGGGAACTTTGAACATCTTCCTCATTTATGTGGCCATGACCCACTACATTCTACCCTGCTCTTAGAAATTGTCACCTCTGATGCTACAAGCGTAGCACTCAAACCATCTTCAATATGTTCCAACTGATGACACTTGGTAATCTCTTGTCAGTTTTTCACATTCAACATTGGTCATCTCAATCCCATCAGAGTTCTATTCAAGTCCATTCTGCATAGCAGATTGATCCTGAGAAGTTGCATCCATAGAATTTGTTAAGCTCTTGGAACCTCAAAATCCAAATAAATCAGTGGCAAGCCTAGAAACAAATGCAAATGCTGCTCGAGGTGTTGACATGCCACCATTGCTATAGTCATTCAAGTTTTCTACTGTGGTGGATGATTCACTGAACGACTTGGGCAATAATTTATCTCAAAAACATCTTGAAAAAAGGTAGAATACTTTCCATTCTTTGACTTCTTGTAATAGAGTGCCTCCTAATTATCTTTTCTTGTATACTGGCTTGAGTCTAAAATGTGTGATATATTCTTGCATTGCTGCCAATATTTCTTGTTTCTTATAGACAAGAACAACTAAGTAGTTGTGGCATCTTATTAAAGATATAAATAATATGATAGAAATATTGAATAGAATACCTTGCAAATTGGTCTATAAAACAAGCATTTTTGGGAAAGGAATGAAGGCCGGACAATAATAAAATTATGCTTGTAGGGCATTGCCTCACCTAATATCAACAGTAAAAGGTTATATTTCCAGTTCTCGGTATAAATTTGAAGCTATTTCTTGAGGATGCAACCCTAAATCCAACCACTTTTGTGCAACTTAGACTTCTCATTCTCTTGTTCAATTCTGGGAAACTTTGTTGATGAAAACAACCTTCAAGTATTCTTTCATCATAGGGGGTAAGCCATAAGTTTGACTTAGTTCTTCAAGCTCTTCCTTCACAGATTTGTCGTGTGCTTGTCTAAATACAACTATTTGTCATCTATTGCCTCTAAGAAAGACTATAACTCAATCTATTGCATCCTATCTCCATGCAATCTAACTTTTAGTTCCTTGTGGTTTGGGACAAAGGTTGCAAACTGTCCAATTAACAACCACAACTTGCTTGTTGAAGATGAAGAAAATAAAACTTGTGTTTTGAATGAGCATCTTATTGGTTCTTTATGAAATGCTAGAGGAGATAAGTTGATGATCAATGAGGGTGGTCTCCCCAATCACTTGAATAGTTCAACCCCTGTGGCAGTGAAAAATAAAGTGTTTTGGTCTAAGAGAATGGATTGATCAAGCCACTTCATCACTCTTTCCCAAATCTTGTGAAAATTGGTCTAAGTGAACCATGACATTGACAAAGTATTTCCCATGAAATTATTGGAGTAATATAGGGCCCATATTGTACCTATTTTCTAGTCCTTCCCAACCCAATTCCACCACACTAAAAGATCTTCTAAGTCTTAGAAATACTTCTACAGCTGGAACTTAAGCATATTCTGCCCAACAACCTTCAACATGTTTTAATGACTGGAACTTCACAAAGAAATTCTACCTACTCAACCTTTCACACTCACCTAAAACCCCAAATCATTCACTATTGGTTTTATCTCTCATTCAAGCTACAGTATTAGTTTGAGTAAAAATTCCATTTGCAGCTGTGACAATGAATGGGGCTGGGCATTAAACTAATGTACTGAAACAAACTTGAAACCAGGTTGGGAAAAAGAGAATGTTTTCTTCATTAGTTACCACATATTTTCTCTGTCAATCCCTTGATATCTACCGTTTTTTATTGTTCCTGTAGCAAGTTTTTGATATCTCTTGTTTTTGGGAAGGGCCAAACTATACATATATTAGAATGCATAATACCCTGTAAATGTATTCAAATGAAATTTTCTTATCAAATATCAAATGGCAACAACTTAGATAAGAGATTTTCTGTACATATCCACCAATAGGAACTAGATTTCCATAATTAATGAAATTTTGAACTTTTCTACTGACCAAAAAATAATGATATATATATATATATATATATTAGAATGCATAATACCCTGTAAATATAGTCAATGAAATTTTCTTATCAAATATGAGATAGCAACAACTTAGATAAGAGATTTTCTATACAAATCGACCAATAGGAATGAGATCTCTATACTTAATGAGATTTTGAACCTTTCTACTGACCAAAAAATAATGATGCAATAGAAGTTTAGATTTCTCCATTACATCCTTACTCTACATAAATTATTCAGTCTAAAATTCTAAATCAATTTTAGATGTTCGTTAATTTATTTTGTAACTCTAAGCAATCATTCTGCAAAAAGGACAAGTCTTAATGTAGTGCCCAATCAACACCAAACTAGTTCCACTAAATAAAATTTATCCTACACAATCAAGTTTCAACACTCAACACTTACCTTAGTATTAGACAATAAATCCCAGCTAAGAACTGGCTTATTTTTTACTAACTCTTCTGAAACAATATGAATTGTTGAAGCATGTATCAAAGGAATGATGATAGATTTAATTATTAAGTCTTCCAACCTTGCAAACGCAGTATCCAATATCCCTGCTATCTACAAATAAAGGAAAACAAGGTTTTCATTTCCCCATGGCAAGGAGGAGAACATAACATCCAATATCCCTTCTATATACAGATAAGGAAAAATTAATTTGTCACTTCCCCAAGGCAATGGAGAAATTCCCCATATTAAATAATCACAAAATCACTAAAACCACTACTTTTCCTACAAATCATTGAGTATAGTTCAATAACTTTTAGACATTACCCAAACAGAAAATGGAAGAAATGGGAAAAACGTATCACAATGGCCAAAGGAAAGGGAAATACTGATGAAAATATTTGAAAAGTGAAATTAAGGAAGTCGAAGCACTCAACAGACTCTAGTACTAAAAGACAACTAAATTTATGATCTGTAAACTGCCTTGGATATTCCAATGGACAGCTTCTCACAACAGATTTTAGATTACTATTGTAAATACAGTGATATTACACTCACCTATACAGTGGTTACTTATGATTAAGATTTAATATTAGAAGCATGTTGCTTTCGTTATGAAAGATAACTGAGAATTTAAGAACAGACCGCAATAATTGAAAGAACACAGAAATTAACACCAAGATTTTACCCTAAAGAAATGTGAGAGAAAAACTCTATGAAGAGATAAGGTTTGTGCCTTACTCTTTTTAGTCTCTGTTTTACAAAACGAAAACAAAGGTTGACTCACTATGGAGTAAATTGACACCGTCACATGTAACAGGCTACTACAAGGTGGCCTTCTTCCCTTCCTCTCCGATTATACTTACTTGTTTGAAATGCCCAACTATGGAACAGAAAATTATTACACAAAAACACAACCCCTTTCTCTCCTGACAGTGAAGGTTTAAGGTTGGAGTAATCAAATTCAAAACAGTAACACTTTTCAGGAGTCACCATCACAACATCCACAGAAAAATTAAATCCACCAATGTTTGAACCCTAATGTTATAGCTATCAATTCCATCTTGAAGACCAATAATTGCAATGGTTTATCCCCATCATGATGTAATTTGAGGGGATTTCATAGTCCTATCGAACTAAGGAAAAAAACTCGTTGGTTGCATTAGTGTTGTAATGTCCCTAGAATTCAAAAAGAAACAAAAATTATAGGTTAGTCAAATGCTACCTTTCAAGGACATTGTTTTAACTTCTGTGGAATGTATCTATCGTTCTTACTTAAATCTAAGTGTTGCAAGTTGTCTTTACCTTTTATGTGTTTTCCTGTATAATGATGATATGTTTATGTGACGTGGTTATGTTACTTGGATTTGTTTATAGGATTACTTTTCCTGTCTCTACTAGTATCGGGCATTGTCGATGCTGGTTAAAATACATTTTACTTCTTATCTATGTCTTAATTCTTGTTTATGGTTTTATTCATTTAAAAAGGATGACTTGACTTTGCATGTCAAGGGGTGGAGTGGCGAGAATTTATCCCTTCAAGGACCACTCGGAAAGGTAAAACGTTCCAACTACTTTTGCGGGGCTTACTTAGTTCATTGTGAACTAATGCAGGCTCCTACTCTTTTGCAGGTTATTCAGGCGGTGAACTCTGTCTACGAACCTGGCAAGTAAAAACATCCTACAGCATGATTACTACACTATACTATCCTATTCAAAGCTGGTGAAAAGAGGACTAAGGTCCTAGGCCTAATAGGGCCTAAGTACTGTGTTTATGCAAGATCGAATAAGTGTATGGTTATATCTTTATGGTAGATTTTATTATGTTTAAGGTTGTAAAACCTTATCCACCTTGATTGTATATTATATATATATATATGTAAACCATATGATAAGAGGTTTAGGTTTTATGGCATATCCCATATACCATTGCTAGAACGTGATTCAAGTATCTAAACCATGGAGGAAGGTCGCACTATTGGAAGTGAGCTACAGGAATTGCACTAATCCTCAAATGTTGTCAAAACACATTTCAACTACCAGATTTCCTATAGATGGAAATCATTCGTTGGTTGATATATTTCTGGTACTTCAGATCAAGATTGAATATTTGGGTTTTATCTTAAAATGGGTCAATATGGTTCTCCTCCTATCAATTTGGTTCTCAAATCTGAGCTTACATTTTAAGCATTGTGTGAATTAATTGAATGATTTTCATTTTCCTGCATGAGTAGAATACAAGGATTGTTAGACTCTTTGGAAATATTTATGATGATGACTGATACTAGAATAATTATTTCTTAAAGAAAATGATGTAATTTTTTTGGCATGGAAAATATAAGTTTAAAGTATTTAACTTGATCCTTGGAAGTGCTTATTCAGTAGATTTCTTGAGTGTGATTAGTATAGGTTATTTTAGTACCATTCAAGCTTATAGATGCATATATTTTGCTCCTACCTGATCATCTTACGAGCTCTTGGTTGACAATTTAATGATTAACAATTTAAGCAATTAATTTTCCAAACAGTACATTAGTTGTGTTATTTATGATTTGGTTTATGAAGTTATAATGCCAAAAGATGTTTGAGAAAGGTCTATGTTCATATTGTGTGCATATTTGAAGATGGATGGTGTTGAATCTCTAGAAAAGGATAAGGATTAAGGAAAACTAACAAGTAACAGTTTCCTTCATTCCACTTTATTGATTGATTCAATTTTTCCTCTTAGATTTTATTTAAGTTCTTGATTCAAGACCAATTATCCTAGGGGAATAACAGCAATGGCCTCTCCCTTTATCTATTAGCAGGCATCCTTTTTTTTTAGAAAGAATTTACACAACAAAACTAGCAACTCTATTGGGCATAATTTAGTGCACTCTTTTGTATAGGATCGCTCTACAAAACAATATCTAGTTTCCTATAGCAGTGTCTGGGAATACTATAGGCAAGAAGAAACAGTCCGGGCAGGCTACGGGCATCTCGGGAAGGCAGTCAGAGAACTTGGGCAGGTACAGGAACTTCTCGTGCAGGCTCAGTTTCATTACGAGAAGATCCGGGCAACAGATCTGGGAAGTCCGGGCACGTAACAACAAATCTGGGTAGTAGATTTAGATTTTCTGGACAACAGGAATAATTAGGGCAGAAAGCCCTAATTTGTATTTTGATGTAAAATTCATCTTTTGTGAAGGAAATTTGGGTAGCAGTGGAACTCTGGAAGCAATGAATTTGGGCAGCAGTAAACAATTGGGTAGCAGTCGAACAAATTTTGGGTAGCAATTTTATGGTCACGGGTGGTTAGGGTTTTACTCACCCTCCACATGGCAGCATACGGTGGCAGCAAGCCTGCTAGGGCTTCATTGTACTTGAATTTTTTTCTTGTACATTCATCTCGGAATTCTGAGATCAATTCTCTTCTTTTAATGAACAAACTCAGTCATCTCATTTAAGGGATGAATTACTAATGCTTTTGGGTTTTTTGTCCTTTAAAGGTTTCCTCGTGAAAAATCATGTGTTCAATTTTGTGATGCTTGGTTGAATACTGCACTTGTCTTACTCCTGTTTACTTTTCAATCTCTATCTATATTACAGTTTGCAATTTCTTAAGAATGACATGCACATGTTAAAATTCAACATGGTATCAGAGCTTTGCATGTGAAGATTGCAGTAAGAGAGCAGATTACTGTAATCCTCCTAGACCTTGGGACATCTGTAGACTGAGATAGCAGAATTTTTAATCATAGATGGCCACCAACACCTTCATACCAGAAGAAAGGCTTGAGGGGTCAGCCAACTACAACTCATGCAAAGCTAGGCTTATGGCCACCTTAGAAGAGAATGACCTTAATGATTTGGTTCTTAATGCCACAGAGGAACCTACATCTAATGTTGGAAGCATTACCTTTAAGAAGAAGTCAGCAAAGGCAAGGTGGATCATCTATGACTCACAGCACCCAGTATTGTTATAGTGTAAACCTAAGCTAGGGTTCCACGGTGATCTCTTGTAGCACCATCTTCATCTTTTTACCAGCTAGGGTTTAACCCTAGGCCTATTCACCTTCGTGGAAACCCTTAGAATATTCACGGGAAGAAACATTCCATCATGAGTAGCCTCCAATTCTTCAACAACAGCATCATTTCACCCTCGGGTAGTCTCAAGCCCTTAACGGGAAGCCTTAGGCAGCCCCAATCTCTTCCAGGCAGCCTCCTCTTGGCTGCTGTCTGTCCCGGGAAGCTCCTACAGTAGCTCGAGCAACAGCAATAGGCTTTTAGGTAGTAACAGCAGGGTCTCGGGTAGTGTCAGCAGGCTCGAGCAACATCAGGGTTGCTCGGGCAATAGTAGGGTTGTTGTGGTTTTTGTCCTTTAAGGGTTTCCCCGTGCAAAACTACTGTGTTCAGTGTGTGTGATGTTGTTGATGTTTCTACTACACCTTTATTTCTTTTGTTATCTTTTGGTCTGCAAATTTTTAAAGAATTCATGTCAATGCTAAAATTCAACACTGAGGGACATTCTTTCAATGGAGGCACCTGGTCAGTTACCAGGAATTTGAACCAGTATGGGACTAGGGAACCCATCCTAGGGCTGAGGGCCATTCTCTACAAGAATGGAGGAACCTGTTCAGTTACCAGGAAATTGACCCAGTCTTGAGACTGGGACTAGGGTCTCATCCTAGACTGAGGGCCATTCACTGAATGGAGGTACCTCGTTAGTTGCCAGAAATTTGAACTAGTCTGGGACTGGGAGACTTAGCCTAAGATAAGGGCCATTCTCCGGGATAATGGAGGCACTTTGTTAGTTACCAAGTATTTTACATTGATTCATTTGATGCATCCTAGAGCTTAGGCACCTCGTTAGTTACCATAAGCCCTAGACTGGGTCTGGGCATGTGATGGAATCCTCTCCTTGATCTATGGGCTATTAGACCTTCTTCATGTATTAGCTACCCCTGGTTAAGAGACCTAGCACTTGATCTTGGTGGCATGAGGAGATCAAGTTAAAGCATTTAGTAATTCTCCTTATTTATGATGATGTACTTTGAGTGGGCATGAAGGACCCTAGAGACCACTTGATTTGACCACAAAATACTTGAAGGACCATCTAACCCTAAGCCTTGGTCCATGAGAAAGACCAAGTGGCACAAGTCAAAATGCAAGAAGACCTTTTGTATGACAAAAGATTAAAGTCAAAAGGGTAAAGAGGAAAAAGATACAAACCCTAATGTCAACTCCTAATTATGTGGGACCAACTCAAATGTTTGAAAGCCTATACATAAATATCACTTGCAATTCATTTTAACACACAATAAATTTCATCACTTCACTTCTCCTTCATGGACAGAGGAAAGATTCATGACTGAGATTATCCGTTGCTTCTGAGAGGATATTTTTGAGGATGGTTTCTTTCTTTATCTCTTTTCCCTATCCTAGTGTGGTTTCCTAGCTCACTAGGGATTCTCCTTCTACATGCTACAATCCATAGCAGTGGTCACAAGCTACTACAATCCACAAGTAGCAGCAGCCATTGCTCCCTTTCCTTGTGCTCACAGTGTGAACTTAGGGAAGCATCATACCCTCCTTGCTTGCTCTCGGTAGGAGTCTAGGGCAGCAGCAAAGGTTTCCCCAACCCTTACTGATGGCCTCCTTTATCAGCAGCGCATCCCAAACAAATTTGGGGAGCCCTAACAACATAATTTGGGAAGCAAAGTCTAAAAGGCCATCTTCATGTATTAATAATAACCCCCAAGTGCATACAATAGCATAACCTAGCCTACATATCCAGCCTCTGACATCAAAGTGGATGGGTAAAGCATGGTTCACGTGTCATATTAAAATTGCTTAGAAATATATTGTAGTCATAGCGAGGAACATCAAATCCTTCATATAACATGCTCTTGAAATTATTGCTCTCTTCGTGTGATCTGCCCTTTTTGACAAATCATCTCAAACAAACATACAATTTTTTGGTGTATATAGAAAATGACCAAGCTTTGAGTAGTGTTCCCTCAATTGTATGGATGTAGAAAGTGAAATTGAATTCAAGACACAGGATTTGACAGTATTTTGTTAGTACTTAGTGAAGCGTATTTAATCATCCCTGTACCTACACAGCTGGAGGATCCCATTACTATAAAGATATATTTCAAGGTTTCCCATTTCACACAAAACAATTTCACCTAAAATAGATGACATCAATCCTGGACAAGGCACCGTACCAATTCTCTTCCTCGCTATGAAGAAAATTCCTAGCAATCCATAGTGGGTACAAACGAAAGACAAGAGGAATGGGATTGCTTTGCTAGATAATTTTGTATCTATTTATAATAGATGTTATCGAAACGACAGTAGAAACAGATTAAAGTGTCCAAAAATGAGATGGTTTCTTTTTACAAGTCCTTTTTGGGGAGAGTGCAGAGAGAAATTACATCAGGAAAAGTTGCAATTTTCATTAACTCCAAAAACTATTTAGGCAGTATTAATTTTTGTTTAGACATTACTTCAAACACATGGCATGCATTCTCAATAAAGATTACCTGATTAGGCTCGATCCTTATTTGAATAAATTGGTCCTCTTCAGCACTTCATATCTCTATCACGGTGGGTTCTCAATGTCTTTTCATTGTGAGTTCTATGTGTTGTGGCAGCATGTCGATGCTAGGGCATGAGATGTTCTCAATCACGGTTCGTCCTAGTGATTCAGTTACATGGAGTATTCTTAGCTATGCCATAGAACTATTAGTTAGGGAGGTATTAGGAGCATTCGGGCATGTATAAATAAAGACAGAGTAGTATTAGCAATGCTGCAGAACTCATAAGCACAGGAAGAGCAGTCAGGAAGGGATGGCAGTCGGGCCGACATACTAGGCAGAGGTTTTGTTCTTTGTTGTGCATTTTGATTTTTAGTCTTTTTATGATATTCTATTTTTTATGATTTTATTGTTTTAATGTTCTTTTTAATATTTGTTTTTATTGTGCTTTTTATATGTATTTATTTTAGAAGGCTAAATATTTTTTATTTCTTATCACTAGAATTTAGGGATAGAAATTGTAATCTTAGATTGATGATGATGGTAATGATATTTTATATATGTGAATTTATTTAATATGATTGATGATGGAAATGATATTTTTATCTATGCGAATTTATTGAATATGGTGACGATGACAAGGATGATGAATATGCCGACAATTTTGTCCCGATTATACAAGTAGTGTGGAATGTTGTTGCTCGACTTCTCCGTTTCTACCTTCTTATGAAGAAGTTCATGTGGTGGATCCTCTTATTAAATAGTTATACATTATTGCAACTAACCATGGGCATGTCCAGTCTCAATATAGGGCTCATGATATAGGTCTCAATTTAAAGGATATCCACCCTTGAGGAAAACTAAATTTAGAGCCAACATGTTGCTCAAGACTCCATTGAGTTAGGTTCTAGAATTTTTTTTTTGTATGTTGTACAATGATACACCTTGACTGCTTGAAGTATAATACAAGGTTGGCCTCAATGTCCAAATTGATGCTCTAGGCAATGAAGATGGGAATAGAGGAGGGTGACACAAAGAATGCAGATAAATCACATTAAAAGACATGTTTTTCATGAAATATATTGTCCCCAAAAATGAATCATGGAGGGGAGTCCTAAAATTTGTAGTTACAAAGATTACTTCCATGAATTAGCAAGTGATGAACATCTATGTATGTTAGTTCCTTGATGTTTTACTACTCAAAGAAATTGTGGGATGCTCCAATGAAAATAATTGCCTTAATGGCATCTTGTACAGGTCTAATAAATGCAGGTGGTCATGTCTTTGTCTGTGATCATTTCTAGAACATACCACATCTATGGTTTTTGTTATTGAAAAATATGGTTAAATGTCTAGTTTTGATATAAAACCAAGCATGGTAGTACATTTTTGTGAATATTTCTTAGCAGTTTTGTATGAGATCATGTTTGGTAATCATTTGCCAATATTTTAAGGGGAGACAATGAAGGTTGTAGACCCATTGGAAAGTGGTCCATTGAGAAATCTTGTGAGTTAAGGGATTGAAGGCTCACATGGGTATTGAAAATTGATCTTACTCTTATTGAGGGGAATAATCAGATCAAAGTCTAAAAGGCCATCTACATGTCTTAATAATAACCCCCAAGTGCATACAATAGCATAACCTAGCCTACATATCCAACCTCTGACATGAAAGTGGATGGGTAAAGCAAGGTCCACGTGTCATATTAAAAATATGAAAGTATAACCAAGCCTACATATCCATCTCATAACACATATATCAAGGAGAGGAGTGCATCACTTTCCTGGACCCAGTCTAGGCTTATGGTGATGACATGGTAACTAACCAGGTGCCTCATCCCCAGGCTGCATCAGATGACTCAATGTCGACTACTTGGTAACTGACCAAGTGCCTCCATTCTCCTAGAGAATGGCCCTCATCCCTAGGCTGAGGTCCCAGTCCCAGACTGGGTTGATTTCGTGGTAACTCACCAAGTGCCTCCATTCTCCTAGAGAATGGCCCTCAGCCCCAAGCTGAGTTCCCCATCCCTTGAGTTTTTATTTTTCCCTTGTCCCTTTTCCTGTAGCAACTGCGTTCCAAAGGTTCATGGTTCTCTTCTCCTCCATGATTCAATAGTTTCAAGAAAGAATGATTTGAATTGTATCTCTTGGACTACCACCATCATCTCTGAATTACAGTCCCATGTATTCAAGTCAAGAAGTTCTCAACTGGGGGTCTATTTCCCAAAATTTGTCTCTTAATGATTATTTACCAGAATCCTCAAAATATTTCACCTGTAATTTATTGAATAATGTTGAAATACAATGGATACCACAACTTATTAAGCAAGATAAGCAGAGATGTAATCTTCCTTTCTCCACCAACTTCGTTTCCTTAGGCCAACTTTGATGGAGCTTCTAACCATTATGGCATGAAATCATTCTTAATAACCTTAGCCATGAATCTTCCTACTAATACCACTCATAACCATCCTCCACTTTCTCAAAACCAATACCATGACCTAAGATCATTTTCAACTTTCCCACTCATGCCCTGGTACACGTTTTTTTCATTTGGAATGTACATAGGATTCAATGTAGGAGATTGAACAAGGAAGATTGGGATTTAGGTTATAAGCCCAATTATAAGCGATCTATGAGGAGATATGCCAGCTAGTTGAGGATTGGGAAGTTTTACACAACTAGAATTTTTTATTAGATTTTCATCATGATCGAAGTAGGGATCATCTGAGTTGGTTTTGGAAGCTTTAGGAATGGATCCACCCCCGGATCTGAGCCCAGAGGAGTGCCAAAGAATCTTAGATGAAGCCTTCAAAGCTTTGGTGGCTACCACATCTCCCTCAACTTTGCCTGCTCCGGATTCCAACGATGTGATCTTTGTTAAGTGGGAAGTTGCTCCTCAAATCCAGATGACATCAACAGCTTCAAGATTGAAAGCCCTAGCTCTGAGTGAGAAATGTATGATAGGCCAGTTTACAAGAATATGGCCATCACCAAAAACTATGGACGTTTAGATAAACAAAAACTAGATGCCCCTGATCTTTGGGGGTCTACAACATTGTTTTTGTAGAAAAAGGCTTTTTCACCTTCTTGTTCAAAAATAAACCTGATAGAGATCTCATATTCATGAGTCGACCCTACTTCATGGACCCTCATGGCTTATGCCTAAACGACTGGAGTCTTTCATTTGACCCAAAAATGGATGTGCCATCACCAGTCCTGGTTTGTGTTCACCTCACACATCTTCCCTTGCACTGTTGGAATGATGAAACTCTACAAGCAATAGGGAATTCTCTTGGAAACTACATTGACAAAGTGGAACCAAAGGGACCATTGTTTTCCTGCGCAAGGATCTGTGTAAAAGTAGTTCTATACAAAGGCCTGCCAAAAGTCGTAAATCTATACTTGGACATATGGGAACACATGCAAAAGGTAGACTACAAATATTTTCCTTTCAAATGCAAAAGGTGCCACGAGTATGGTCAAATGCAAAAGGTGACATGAGTACGGTCACGAGGAAGGATGGCAGCAAACAAAAAGGGGAAGGAAAATCTCTCTTCCATCACGTCATGAGTTTCCTTCTTGTTAGTAGTAGTAGTTTCTAGTACTTGATATTTTTTTCCTAAGATTTATTTTTTGTGGAACAAACACTCCATAAATGAACTACTTTATGATAAGTTAAACACCTAAAAGGAATTTTTCAATAATACAATATTTGAGTGAAATATCCTAACCCCATTCAATTTATAGTTCACCCTACAAACCTTCCATGAAATCTAGATCCACAAGAACCTTGGCAATTGTTTTTGTCTAAATATTTCCAAAAGTATTTATCTATAGAAATGGATTCCCTTAGAGTTTTACAAATGGCCATTAAACACCCTTTAGTCCAAAATAGCAAAGTAATACTATGCATAAGAACCTATATTTGATGGATTACCATTGTACCTCTTTTAGGATCTAAAATTGGGTGACATCACTTATCGGTCAGGCGTTAAGATTATAGCTTACCAATCGAGTTAAGATTATAGCTTACTAGCGGAGCAAACCAAGAGCATATGAAGCTCCATGTGCTTTATCATCTTCAAGTATTGATGATTCAAGTGGCTATATGCCTTGTGACAACTTTTCCAAAGGAAACTTTACTTATATCATCAAATAGCAGCCAAATATATTCACAGTTGGGAACAATTCATGGAAATGTTTCTAGCTGCTTATTGAAACTATGATTATGACGAACTATGGAATTAAATTCAGCTGGCACAGAGAAAGAAAGACAAAACTATTGATTAACTTATCTCTAGGATGGCCCAAATATATTACATATTTCATGATGTTGACTTACCTTCTCAAGGGGAGTTCCTTGAGTTGTATCTTTTCAATCTTTTAAATTTAAGATGAACGAGATTCATTGTTTGATGTTGTAACTTGCTTTGGAGGCTGCAGGTTTAACATGAAGCTTGGAAGGTCCCATTTTCCTGAGTTACCACAAAAACCTCTTCCTTTTTGTTTTTTATGAAGACTTCCTTAATACATAGCTTCAACTTTGTTTTTCTTGATAATTTCTCTCACAAAGATCAGGTTTTGATTCATACCAAGCTCATAGAGGACATTTCTGACCTTAAAATTGCCATCTTCAGAATTTAAGGAAACATTGTTTTGTCCTTCAACCTTATGTGTCCTATCTCCAAAAGTGACATTATATGAGGTTGAATTCCTTTTGTCAAAATCATAAAACCACTCCTTGTGATATGACATGCTTTTGGTAGCAAGGGAGTCTATATATTATATACCAAACACCTGATTTCCTTTCCTCTTTTCTACTCTAAAAAAAAAAATGATTGTCTTCATCCTCATCTTCTTCCTCTTCTGTAAAATTGACGTGATATGAATTTTTGTTTCATTCCCTGTCTCCTCTTCTCTTCTTGCAAAAGTCTCCATAAATTTGCAGGCTTTCCACAATAATGGCATGTCCTCCCAGAAGATTTTTCTTTGTTGCTTTCTTCTTTCCCTCTATTATCATTTACCCTTTATTTTCATCTTGTCTTCACATTTGGAATTTTATTCAGGTATCTTGGTAGAGTTTTCTTTCACTTGAAATCTCAAATTCACATCCTCCCGCAAATGTGTATCTTGTCATCATTGAGATATTTAATGTGGTTATTAAACCTTCAAGATGACTTATGCAGACTATTCAACATTACAATGGTTAATTGTTGTTTTGCCATCTCCACTCCTACTGTAACAAGCTAGTACCTAAAATCTTTCAAGTTAGTGAAATGGTTTCAATTAAAGTGTTGTCAACCATCTCTAAATTGTTAAGTTGATTCATTAGATATAGGACTCTGGTACATGGACTTCAGCTACCACTGAATTATGTCCACCAATAGAGCTTCCAGGAGCAACTGAATGTTCCAAACACTCTCATGATAACACTGCTACACTATTATGGATATTTTTAAAACAAATACACACAATTTAGCACTATCTTTGAAACTGTGAGCCATGGAACCATTTGTATTTTGCATTTGCCAAATTGTACTAGAATTGTTCTAATGGTTTGAAAAAATATGGATAAATATAGTATTGTCATCACCATTACTCACAATGATTGGGAAATTGAATGTTAACCGCTTCTCCTCACAATAAACATAATCAATGGTCGTTAAAATTAAAACATAACAAACCAATGATGAATTGATGATTTATAATACATGCAAACATACATTCATTATTCATTCCTTTATAATTTATCAAGTTTAAATATATATAATATTCATCATTCAATAAATAGAGATTCGTCATTCTATCATGAAGGTAAATTAAAATGACAAAAAAAGGCCTTTTAATTTATTTATACGTATTTTTGTTCTCCCAGCCTTTCATGGTTGCTTAAAACAAGGCAATGGACTATTAATTAATAGTAGTGCTCAAAGTGTTAATTTTACAAATTTCCAATTAGAAGAAGAATGTGCCTATGGGTTAGGAGGGCGATCTGAAAGTCACCAGTCTAATTGTTGTTCCAAAATAGCACATAAGTATTTCCTTATATGTGACTCCTTACATGAATGATAGCTAAGATAACAACCAAGTGATGCATGCATCCTTATCCTATGTGACTGTTGTTTCCCTCCTATTTGCATGAGTCTAAAAATAACATTGAAGTCAACTTTTAGTTAAATATGTTTTGTTATGGGTGTCACTTCTACTTTGTGCAATGAACTGTAAGTGCCACCTAGCTGCACCCTCAACTCGATCCTTTTAATCCTTTTTAGGATGCCCTTTTCTACAAACTCACCATGATTGAGATTTTCTTCATAATGCTTTAATTCCTTTTCATCTTTGAGCTGTAACTGTGCATATATTTCATGAGGGCCCATGAAGTAGGGTCTGCTCCTGAATATGAGATCTCTATATGCTTTATTTTTGAACAAGAAGGTGAAAAAGAATTTTCTGCAAAAACAATGTTGCAGACCCCCAGAGATCAGGGGCATCCAGTTTTTGTTTATCCAGACATCCATAGTTTTTGGTGATGGCCATATTCTTGTAAACTGACCTATCAGACCTTTCTCACTCAGAGCTAGGGCTTTCAATATTGAAGCTGCTAACGTGATCTAGATTCAAGGAGCGGCTTCCCGCTTAATAAAGATCACGTCGCTGGAATCTAGAGCGGGAAGAGTTGAGGGAGATGTGGTAGCCACTAAATCTTTGAAGGCTTCATCTAAGATCCTTCAGAACTCCTCTGGGCTTAAATCTAGGGGTGGATCCATTCCCGAATATTTTGAAACTGGCTCAGATGATCCCTACTTCGATCATGATACAAATCTAATAAACAATTCCAGCTGTGTAAAACTTCCCAATCCTCAACTAGCTGGCATATCTCCTCACAGATCGCTTATAATTGGGCTTATAACCTAAATCCCAATATTCCTTGTTCAATCTCCTACGTTGAATCCTATGGACATTACCAATGAAAAAAAGTGTACCAAGGCATGAGTAGGAAAGTTGAAAATGATCCCAGGTCATGATATTGGTTTTGAGAAAGTGGAGGATGGTTATGAGTGGCATTAGTAGGAAGATTCATGGCTAAGGTTATTAAGAATGATTTCATGCCATAATGGTTAGAAGCTCCATCAAAGTTGGCCTAAGGAAAT
This sequence comes from Pseudotsuga menziesii, assembly GCA_001517045.1. Lineage (NCBI taxonomy): Eukaryota > Viridiplantae > Streptophyta > Pinopsida > Pinales > Pinaceae > Pseudotsuga > Pseudotsuga menziesii. The sequence goes on along the minus strand of LPNX010197900.1, from coordinate 139,894 downwards.
GAAGTTAGTGGAGAAAGGAAGATTACATCTTTGCTTATCTTTCTTAATAAGTTGTCGTATCCATTGTATTTCAACATTATTCAATAAATTATAAGTGAAATATTTTGAGAATTCTGGTAAATAATCATTAAGAGACAAATTTTGGGAAATAGACCCCCAGTTGACAACTTCTTTACTTGGATACATGGGATTGTAATTCAGAGATGATGGTGGTAGTCCAAGAGATACAATTCGAATCAATATTTCTTGAAACTATTGAATCATGGAGGAGAAGAGCACCACGAACCTTTAGAACAAAGTTGCTACGGGAAAAGGGCCGATGCAAAAATAAAAACTCAGGGGATGGGGACCTCAGCCTTGGGCTGAGGGCCATTCTCTGGGAGAATGGAGGCACCTGGTCAGTTACCACAAAATCAACCTAGTATGGGACTGGAACCTCAGCCTAGGGATGAGGGCCATTCTCTGGGAGAATGGAGGCACTTGGTCAGTTACCAAGTAATCGACATTGAGTCATCTGATGCAGCCTAGGGCTGAGGCACCTGGTTAGTTACCACGTCATCACCATAAGCCTATACTGGGTCTAGACAAGTGATGCACTCCTCTCCTTGATATATGGGCTATGAGATGGATATGTAGGTTAGGTTATACTTTCATATTTTTAATATGACACATGGACCATGCTTTACCCATCCACTTTCATGTCAGAGGCTGGATATGTAGGCTAGGTTATGCTATTATATGCACTTGGGGATTATTATTAAGACATGCATATGGCCTTTTAGAATTTGATCTGATTATTCCTCTCAAGAAGAGTATGATAAATTTTTAATACCCATGTGAGCCTTCAAGTTCCGTAACTCACAAAATTTCTCAATGGACCACTTTCCAAGGGATCTACAACCTTCATTGTCTCCCCTTAAAATCTTGGCAAATGATTACCAAACATGATCTCATACAAAAATGCCAAGAAATATTCACACAAATGTACCACCATGCTTGGTTTTATATCAAAACTAGTTATTTTACCATATTTTTCAATAACAAAAACCATAGATGTGGTATGTTCTAGAAATGATCATAGACAAAGACATGACCATCTGCATTTATGAGACCTGTACAAGATGCCATTAAGGCAATTATTTTCATTGGAGCATCCCACAATTTCTTTGTGTAGTAAAACATCAAGGAACTAACATACATAGATGTTCATCACTTTCTAATTCATGGAAGTAATCTTTGTAACCACAAATTTTAGGACTCCCCTCCATGATTCATTTTTGGGGACAATGTATTTCATGAAAAACACGTCCTTTTAATGTGGTTTGTCTGCATTCTTTTTGTGACCCTCCTCTATTCCCATCTTCATTACCTAGAGCATCAAGTTGGACAGCGAGGACAACCTTGTACTATACTTCAAGCAGTCAAGATGTATCATTGTACAACATACACCAACTTTTTCTAGAACCTAACTCAATGGAGTCTTTGAGCAACATGTTGGCTCTACATTTAGATTTCCTCAAGGGTGGATATCCTTTAAATTGAGACCTATATCATGAGCCCTATATTGAGACTAGAGATTCCCATGGTTAGTTGCAATAATTTATAACTATTTAATAAGAGGATCCACCACATGAACTTCTTCATCAGAAGGTAGAAACACAGAAGTTGAGCAACAACATTCTACATTGCTTGTAGAATCAAGACATAATTGTCGGCATAGTCATCATATTCATCATCATCCTTGTCATCGTCACTATATTAAATAAATTCACATACATACAAACATCATTTCCATCATCAATCATATTAAATAAATTCACATATATAAAATATCATTACCATCATCATCAATCCAAAATTACAATTTCTATCCCTAAATTCCACTGATAAAAAATAAAAAATACTCGGCCAATTAAAATAAATACATATAAAAAGCACAATAAAAAAAAAATATTAAAAAGAACTTTAAAACAATAAAAAATAAAAAATAAAAATAAAAACATAAAAAAACACAAAATCATAAAGAAAGCAAAATCAAAATGCACAACATAGAACAAAACCTTCGCCTAGTATGCCGGCCCAACTGCCAAGCCCTCCTGACTCTTCTTCATGTGCTTATGAGTTTTGTGGCATAACTAATAATACTCTGCCTTTATTTCTACATGCCCAAATTCTCCTCATACCTCCCTACCTAACAGTTCTATGGCATAGCTAAGAATACTCCATGTAACTAAATCACTGGGGTGAATCGTGGCTGAGAACATCTCATGCCCTAGTACCCATCGAACTCACAATGAAAAAGAGTTGAGAACCCACAATGAAAAAGCGTTGAGAACCCACAGTGATAGAGAGATGAAGTGCTGAAGAGGACCAATTTATTCAAATCTGGATCAAGCCTAATTAGGTAATCTTTATTGAGAATGCATGCCATGTGTTTGAAGTAATGTCTTAAAAAAAATTAATACTGCCTAAATAGTTTCTGGAGTTAATGAAGATTGCAACTTTTCCTGATGTAATTTCTCTCTGCACTCTCCACAAAAAGGATTTGTAAAAAGAAACCATCTCATTTTTGGATGCTTTAATCTATTTCTACTGTCATTTGGATAACATCGATTATAAATAGATACAAAATTATTTGGCGAAGCAATCCCATTCCTCTTGTCTTTCGTTTGTACCCACTATGGATTGCTGGGAATTTTATTCAAATCGAAGATTTTCTTCATAGCGAGGAAGAGAATTGGTACGTTTCCTTGTTCGGGATTGTTGTCATCTATTTTAGGTGAAACTATTTTGTGTGAAATGGGAAACCTTGAAATATATCTATATAGTAATGGGATCATCCAACGTTATAGGTATAGGGTTGATTAAATACGCTTCACTAAGTAATAACAAAATAATGTTGAATCCCGTGTCTTGAATTCAATTTCATTTTCTACATCCATACAATTGAGTGAACACTACTCAAAGCTTGGTCATTTTCTATATACACCAAACAATTGTATATTTGTTTGAGATGATTTGTCAAAAAGGGCAGATCACACGAGGCTAGCAAGAATTTCAAGAGCATGTTATATGCAGGATTTGATGTTCCTCGCTATGACTACAATATATTTCTAAGCGATTTTAAAATGACACGTGCACCATGATTTACCCATCCACTTTCATGTTAGAGGCTAGATATGTAAGCTAGGTTATTATTAAGACATGCAGATGGCCTTTTAGACTACCCATCCACGTGCACCATGCTTTACCCATCCACTTTTTATTGTATGCACTTGGGGGTTATTATTAAGACATGCAGATGGCCTTTTAGACTTTGCTGCCCAAATTCTGTTGTTAGGGATGTGCTGCTAATAAAGGAGGCCACCAGGAAGGGTTGGGGCATCCTTTGTTGCTACCCTAGACTTCCACCGAGAGCAAGCATCGAGGGTATGTTGCTGCCCTAGGTCCACACTGTGAGCACAAGGAAAGGGAGCAGTGGCTGCTGCTACCCATGCACTGTAGCAACTCATGACCATTGCTGTGGATTGTAGCATGTAGAAGGAGAATCCCTAGTGAGCCAGGCAGCCAAACTAGGATAGGGAAAAGAGATAAAGAAAGAACCCAACCACAAAAATCTCCTCTCACAAGCAGCGAATAATCTCAGTCATGAATCTTTCCTCAGTCCATGAGGGAGAAGTGAAGTGATGACAGTTGTTGTGTATTAAAATGAATTGCAAGTTATATTTATTTATAGGATTTTATACATTTTAGTTGGTCCCACATAATTCGGAGTTGACATTAGGGTTTGTATCTTTTTCCTCTTTGACCCTTTCGACTTAAATTTTTTGTGGTACAAAAGGTCTTCTTGCATTTTGACTTGTGCCACTTGGTCTTTCTCATGGACCAAGGGTTAAGGTTAGATGGTCCTCCAAGTAATTTGTGGTCAAAGTGAGTGGTCTCTAGGGTCCTTCATGCCCACTCAAAGCACATCATCATAAATACGGTGGATTACTAAATGCTTTTACTTGATCTCCTCGTGCCATCAAGATCAGGTTCTAGGTCTGTTAACCAGGGGTAGATAAAACCTGGAGAAGGTCTTATAGCCCATAGATCAAGGAGAGGAGTGCATCACGTGCCCAGACCCGGTCTAGGGCTTATGGTGATGACCCGGTAACTGACCAGGTGCCTCATCCCTAGGATGCATCAGATGACTCAATGTCAATTACTTGGTAATTGACCAAGTGCCTCCATTCTCCCAGAGAATGGCCCTTAGCCCCAGGATGAGTCCCCTAGTCCCAAACTGGTTCAAATTTCTGGTAACTAACTAGGTACCTCCATTCAGTGAATGGCCCTCAGTTATAGGATGAGACGCCTAGCCCATACTGGGTCAATTTTCTGGTAACTGACCAGGTGCCTCCATTCTTCTAGAGAATGACCCTGAGCCCTAGTCTAAGTTCCCCAGTCCCAGACTGGTTCAAATTACCGATAACTGACCAGGTGCCTCCATTCAAAGAATGGCCCTTAGTGTTGAATTTTAGCATTAGCATGAATTCTTTAAAATTTTGCAGACCAAAAGGTAACAAAATACAAGTGCAGTAGAAACATCAACAACATCACACGCATTGAACACAATAGTTTTTCATGAGGAAACCTTTAAAGGACAGAAAACCCAAACAAATTAGTAACTCATCTCTTAAATGAGATGACCGAGTCTTCAATAATTTTCAAACCCTAAATGGTTTGAATCATTGATCAACCAAATCCACAAAAGATAAATTTTTACAACAAAACCATAATTAGGATTTTCTGCCCTAATTCACTTTACTGCCTGAATTTTGTTGTTAGTGTTTCCCAAATTTGTTTGGGATGTTGCTGCTGATAAAGGAGGCCACCAACAAGGGTTGGGGAAGCCTTTGATACTGCCCTAGACTTCCACTGAGAGCAAGCAGTGAGGGTATGCTACTACCTTAGGTCCACATTGTGAGCACAAGGAAATGGAGCAATGACTGCTGCTACTTGTGGATTGTAGCAGCTCGTGACCACTGATGTGGATTGTATCCTGTACAAGGAGAAGCCCTATTGAGCTAGGAAACCACACTAGGATAGAAAAAAGAGATAAAGAAAGAATGATAAAGAAATAACCCAGCCACAAAAATATCCTCTCAGAAGCAGCGGATAATCTCAGTCATGAATCTTTCCTCAGTCCATGAAGGAGCAGTGAAGTGATGAAAGTCGTTGTATGTTAAAATGAATTGCAAGTGACATTTATCTATAGTCTTTCAAACATTTGAGTTGGTCCCACATAATTAGGAGTTGACATTATGGTTTGTATCTTTTTCCTCTTTACCCTTTTGACTTTAATCTTTGTGGTACAAAAAGTCTTCTTGCATTTTGACTTGTGCCACTTGGTCTTTCAAATGGACCAAGGCTTAGGGTTAGATGGTCCTCCAAGTATTTTGTGGTCAAAGCAAGTGGTCTCTAGGGTCCTTCATGCCCACTCAAAGCACATCATCAGAAATAAGGAGAATTACTAAATGCTTTAACTTGATCTCCTCGTGCCAACAAGATCAGATGCTAGGTTTCTTAACCAAGGGTAGTGAATACCCGAAGAAGGTATAATACCCCATAGATAAAGGAGAGGAGTGCATCACATGCCCAGAACTGGTATAGGGCTTATGGTGATGACCTGGTAACTAACCAGGTGCCTCAGCCCTAGGATGCATCAAATGACTCAATGTCAAATACTTGGTAACTGACAAAGTGCCTCCATTCTCCCGGAGAATGGCCCTTAGCCCAGGCTGAGTCCCCCAGTCCCAGACTGGTTCAAATTTCTAGCAACTAACGAAGTACCTTCATTCAGTGAATGGCCCTCAGTTCTAGGCTGAGACCCCCAGTCCCACCCCAGTCCTAGACTGGGTCAATTTCCTGGTAACTGATCAGCCTCCATTCTACTATAGAATGGCCCTCAACCCTAGGCTGAGTTCCCTAGTCCCAAACTGGTTCAAATTCCTGGTAACTTACCAAGTGCCTCCGTTGAAAGAATGGCCCTTGGTGTTGAATTTTTGCATTAGCATGAATTCTTTAAAATTTTGCAGACCGAAAGATAACAAAAGAAAAGAAAAGTGCAGTAGAAACATCAACAACATCACACATTGAACACAATAGTTTTGCATGGGGAAACCTTTAAAGGAAAAAAACCCCAACAACCTTGTTGCTGCCCAAGAAACCCTGTTGCTTCCCGAACAACCCTGATGCTGCTCGAGCCTACTTTTGATGCCCGAGACCCTGCTGTTACTACCCGAAAGCCTGCTGCTGTTGCTCGAGCTACTGTAGGAGCTGCCCGGGATAGACAACAGCCAAGAGGAGGCTGCCTGCAAGAGATCAGGGCTGCCTAAGGCTGCCTGTTAAGGGCTTGAGACTGCCCGAGGGTGAAATGATGCTGCTATTGAAGAATCTGAGGCTACTTGTGATGGAATGTTGCTGCCCATGAATGTATGATGCTCCCCATGAAGATTCTAAGGGTTGTCGTGAAAGTGAATAGGCCAAGGGTTAAACCCTAGCTAGTGAAAAGATGAAGATGGTGCTACAAGAGATCATCGTGGAACCCTATCTTGGGGTTACACTATAACAAGAGTGGGTTTTGTGAGTCATAGATGATCCACCTTACCTTTGCTTGCTTCTTCTTAAAGGCAATGCGTTAAACATTAGATGTAGGTTCTTCTGTGGCATTAAGAACCAAATCATCAATGCCATTCTCTTCTAAGGTGTCCATAAGCCTGGCTTTCCATGAGTTGTAGTTGGCTGGCCCCTCAAGCCTTTCTTCTGGTCCAAAGATTTTGGTGGCCATCTCTGATTAACTAGTCCGCTATCTTAGTCTGTAGATGTCCCAAGGTTTAGGAGTATTATAGTAATTTGCTCTCTTACTGCAATATTCACATGCAAAGCTCTGATACCATGTTGAATTTTAACATGTGCATGTCATTCTTAAGAAATTGTAGACTGTAATATAGATAGAGATTGAAAAGTAAACAGGAGTGAGACAAGTGCAGTAGTCAACCAAGCATCACACAATTGAACACATGATTTTTCACGAAGATACCTTTAAAGGAAAAAAAACCCAAAAGCATCAGTAATTCATCCCTTAAATGAGATGACTGAGTTTGTTCATTAAAAGAAGAGAATTGATCTCAGAATTTCGAGATGAATGTACATGATAAAAATTCAAGTATAATGAAGCCCTAACAGGCTTGCTGCTGCTACCATATGCTGCCACGTGGAGGGTGAGTAAAAACCTAACCACCTGTGACCATCAACTTGCTGCCCAAAAGTTGTTTGACTGCTTCCCAAATTCACTGCTGCTAGAGTTCCACTGCTACCCAAATTTCCTTCACAAAACATGAATTTTACATCAAAATACAAATTAGGGATTTCTTCCCTAATTCTTCCTGTTGTCCAGAAAATCTAAATATGCAGCCCAGATTTGTTGTTACTTGCCTGGACTTCCTAGATTTGTTTATGGATCTACAACTTCCTGCCTAGAGCTGCTCGGATCTAATGCTACCTTCTCGGACCCTGTTTTTTTGCTGCCCGTGTTCATGACTGCTTGCCCAGATCTGCCCGTAATGAAATCGAGCCTTCCAAAGAAGTTCTTGTACCTGCTCAAGTCCTCTGTCTGCTTTCCTGAGATCTCTGTCTGCCTGCCCAGACTATTTCTTCTTTAATGTAGCTTGCCTGGACACTACTATAGGAAAATAGGTACTATTTTGTATAGCGATCCTATACAAAAGAGTGCACTAAATTATGCTCAATAGAGTTCTTGTTTTGTTGTGTAAATTTTTTTCTAAAAACAAAGGATGTCTGCCAATAGATAAAGGGAGAGGCCATTGCTGTTATTCCCCTAGGATAATTGGTCTTGAATCAAGAACTTAAATAAAATCTAAGAGGAAAAATTGAATCAATCAATAAAGTGGAATGAAGGAAACTATTACTTGTTAGTTTTCCTTAATCCTTATCCTTTTCTAGAGATTCAACACCATCCATCTTCAAATATGCACAAAATATGAACATAGACCTTTCTCAAACATCTTTTGGCATTATAACTTCATAAACCAAATCATAAATCAATAAGATAACTAATGTACCGTTTGGCAAATTAATTTCTTAAATTGTTAATCATTAAATTATCAACCAAGAGCTCGTAAGATGATCAGGTAGCAACAAAATATATGCATCTCTAACCTTGAATGGTACTAAAATAACCTATACTAATCACACTCAACTTTCAAGCAATCTACTGAATAAACACTTCCAAGGATCAAGTTAAATACTTTAAACTTATCTTTTCCATGCCAAAAAATTACATCAATTTCTTTAAGCAATAATTATTCCAGCATCAGTCACCATCATAATAATTTCCAAAGAGTCTAACAATCCTTGTATTCTACTCATGCAAGAAAATAAAAATTATTCAATTAAATCACACAATGCTTAAAATGTAAGATCATATTTGAGAACGAAATTGATAGGAGAACCATATTGATCCATTTTAAGATAAAACCCAAATATTCAATCTTGATCTGAAGTACCATACATATATCAACCAACGAATGATTTCCATCTATAGGAAATCCGGTAGTTGAAATGCATTTTGACAACATTTGAGGATTAGTACAATTCCTGTAGCTCACTTCCAGTAGTGCGACCTTCCTCCATGGTTTAGATACTTGAATCATGTTCTAGCAATGGTATATGGGATATGCCATAAACCCTAAACCTCTTATCATATGGTTTACATACATACATATTATATACAATCAAGGTGGATAAGGTTTTACAACCTTAAACATAATAAAATCTACCGTAAAGATATAACCATACACTTATTCGATCTTGCATAAACATGGTACTTAGGCCTTGTTAGGCCTAGGACCTTAGTCCTCTTTTCACCAGCTTTGAATAGGATAGTATGGTGTAGTAATCATGCTGTAGGATGTTGTTACTTGCCACGGTCGTAGACAGAGTTCACCACCTGAATAATTTGCAAAAGAGTAGGAGCCTGCATTAGTTCACAATGAACTAAGTAAGCCCCGCCAAAGCAGTTGGAACCTTGTACCTTTATGAGTGGTCCCTGAAGGGATAAATTCCCGCCACTCCAACCCTTGACATTCAAATTCAAGTCATCCTTTTTAAATGAATAAAACCATAAATGAGAATTAATACATAGATAAGAAGTAAAATGTAGTTTAACTAACATCGACAATGCCCGATACTAGTAGTGACATGTAGAGTAATCCTATAAACAAATCCAAGTAACATAACCACATCACATAAACATATCATCATTATATAGGAAAAAACATAAAAGAGAAAGACAGCTTACGACACTTCGATTTACGTAAGAATGATAGATACATTCTGCAAAAGTTAAAACAATGTCCTTGAAAGGTAGCATTTGACTAGCCTATATTTTTTTTTTCGAATTTTAGGGACATTACAACACTAATGCAACCAACGAGTTTTTCTCCTTAGTTTGATAGGGATGTGAAATCCCCTCAAATTACATCATGATGGGGATAAACCATTGCAATTATTGGTCTTCAAGATGGAATTCATAGCTATAACATTAGGGTTCAAACATTGGTGGATTTAATTTTTCTGTGGATGTTGTGATGGTGACTCCTGAAAAGTGTTACTGTTTTGAATTTGATGACTCCAACCTTAAACCTTCACTGCCAAGAGAGAAAGGGGTTCTGTTTTTGTGTAATAATTTTCTGTTCCATAGTTGGGCAGTTCAAACAAGTATAATGGCAGAGGAAAGGAAGAAGGCCACCTTGTAGTAGCCTGTGACATACGACGGTGTCAATTTACTCCACAGTGAGCCAATCTTTGTTTTTGTTTTGTAAACTAGAGACTAAAAAAAGCAAGGCACAAACCTTATTTCTTCATAGAGTTTTTCTCTCACATATTTCTTTAGGTTAAAATCTTGGTGTTAATTTCTGTGTTCTTTCAATTATTGCGGTCTGTTCTTAAATTCTCAGTTATCTTTCATAACGAAAGCATCATGCTTCTAATATTAAATCTTAATCATAAGTAACCATTGCATCAGGAGAGTATTCAACAGGAAGTATACCAACTCATATGGATTAACTAGAGTATTCACTGGTCTATTTGGATTTTGAGGTTCCAAGAGCTTAACAGATTCTATGGATGCAACTTCTCAGGATCAAACAACTATGTAGAATGGACTTGAACAGAACTCTGATGGGACTGAGATGAGCAATGTTGAATGTGAAAAACTGATAAGAGATTCCAAGTGTCATCAATTGGAACATATTGAAGATGGTTTGAGTGCTATGCCTGTAGCATCAAAGGTGGCAATTTCTAAGAGCAGGGTAGAATGTAGTGGGCCGTGGCCACATAAATGGGGAAGATGTTCAAAGTTCCCAAGACAAAGTGCAAGTTTCCACAGGAGAGTATTCAACAGGCAGTATACCAACTCATATGGATCAAATAGAGTATTCACTGGTCTATTTGGATTTTGAGGTTCCAAGAACTTAGCAAATTCTATGGATGCAACCTCTTAGGATCAAACTGCTCTACAAAATGGACTTGAACAGAACTCGGATGGGACTGAGATGAGCAATGTTGAATGTGAAAAACTGACAAGAGATTCCAAGTGTCATCAGTTGGAAACTTGGGAACATATTGAAGATGGTTTGAGTGCTATGCATGTAGCATCAAAGGTGACAATTTCTAAGAGCAGGGTAGAATGTACTAGGCCGTGGCCACATAAATGAGGAAGATGTTCAAAGATCCCAAGACGGAGTGCAAGTTTCCACATGAGAGTATTATACAGGAAGTATACCAACTCATATGGATCAACTAGAGTATTCACTGGTCTATTTGGATTTTGAGGTTCCAAGAGCTTAACAAATTCTATGGATGCAACTTCTCAGGATCAAACTACTCCATAGAATGGACTTGAACAGATCTCTGATGGGACTGAGATGAGAAATGATGAATGTGAAAAATTGGCAATAGATTCCAAGTGTCATTAGTTGAAACATATTGAATATGGTTTGAGCTGTAGCATCAGAGGTGACAATTTCTAAGAGCAGGGTAGAATGTAGTGGGTCATGGCCACATAAATGAGGAAGATGTTCAAAGTTCTCAAGACAGAGTGCAAGTTTCCACAGGAAAGTATTCAACAGGAAGTAGCTTGTTTGTTTCTGTTTTTGGTGAAGATTGCCAGTTCAAACACTTTGACAGTGTTAAGGACTTCCTGGACCATTACTTTTTGAATGAAACAACCCAGAGTTCTAGGATTTAATGATAGAAAGTGGTTAAAGAAAGTTCAGCAGGAGTTGAGTATCATTGAAAAAAATTTACCTGACATGATTTATGGGCAAGTCTACGAGGATCGTATGGATTTGCTGAGGGTTGTGATCCTTGGAGCCAGAGGGTCTGCATATCAAGAATCAAGATGACCTTTTCTTCTTTGATAAATTGTTGCCCAAGTCTTCATGATGCTGGGTGGAGTTGGTACCATTCATAGCCACCTCCTAGCCAAAATATCTAGATCACTTTGCTTGTATTGGATCTCTTAATGGATTATCTTAGTTTTTTTGTTCTGCTAGTGGAACTTTGGGTGTAGTCACTCGCATCTCTTGATTCATATTTTTCAATAATATTACATATGTGGCTTTTTCTCGATGAAAAAAAGGATCAAACAAGTTTTAACTAGTGACCCTTTGGTCTGTAGCCAAATATTTTACCACTGAGATATATACCTAACATCATTATTGATAAACCCTAAATGAAAATGTAGTTTTAAGGGAAGTAGTTTAATTTTTCAATGAATTGGACTATTTGTGGGAATGATAATATTAGACAGGGTTTGAACAAGAGGTGACCTCTTTCAAATGAAAAGGTATACACTGATGGAACCCTAAATGAAAAGGTAGATGTATACACTGATGGAACCCTAAATGGAAAGGCATTTTTATGAGGAATAGTTTAAATTTTCAAATGTTATGGATATTTTTAGAATGGTATTTTTTTTAGAGTACATAAAAAGGCCATGCTCCAAAAACACAACAATTAAAAGGTCCAATCAGATTTGGAATTGAAATAGTGAGCACAACAATTAAAAGCTTTGGAAACACCATCATTTCTAATTGTTGTTACAGACAATCCCTAATCCCAAGTGGCCTTCTAAAACAAATTTTCTAATTTAGTAAGATAATAAGATCATGTTGAATCCAAAAACATAACCCTCCTATCCACTTGAAATTCCTTCCGTTACTTTCTAAAAGTTTAGAAACCTACACATGAAGGAATATAATAGGAGATAAATTTTTATAGTGCATACAAAATGAACATGATGCAAGTTTTGGGAAAATGTAATATCTTTCGAAGTTAGTGGTCAAACTTCTACATCTTTATTTAAAGGTGTGGGTTATGTTTGTGTCCATCACATGCCAGCTTCTTCAAGAAAATAATTTGTTGTGTTCCCAAAGAAACACGCAAAGGAAGTTAGTATTGATAAAATTAATATTAAAGATCAACATCCAATGGTGGATTCATCTATCTCTCAAGTGCATCAGTCATCACATGGAAACCGTTTTCAAACTTCTGACTCTTCATGTAAAGGTACATGTTCTCATAATGTCCTTTCCTCTCTACCTTCCTCTGGAAAACAATTGTTTGTGTTCCCAAAGAAGCAGGATGAGGAAACTAGAAACAATAAAGTTATGATCAAATGGCAACATCCAATGGTGGATTCATCTATCTCCCAGATATTTCATTCATCACATGGAAACCATGGTCAAAATTATAACTCTTTAGGTAAAGGTATCGACTCTGATAATGCCCATCCCTCTCTAGCTTATCTAGGAATTTTTTTTTTGTATTTCCAAAGTAGCATGTTGAGGAATCTAATAATGCTTAAGTTAGTATCAGAGAGCAATAGACTATGGCACATACTGGCTAGACCATAGAGGAAGAAATGATACAAAATCAAGGTGAAGTGCAATAGTTTGTTGAGATATAAAATGTTGTTTTGCATGTCCTATGTTTAACTCAGACACAAAAAAAGTCCTAGGAAGGAGGTGACGTCCTATGTTTAAGTCATGCTAGTGTTATCGGAACCGGACTGGAACCGGCAAAACCGACCGGTCTGACCGGTTTACAGGGTTGGCCGGTCCAGTCAGGAAAAAATATCATAAAACCGGATTTTTTTTCCAAACCGGGTACCGAACCGGTCGGAACCGGACGAAACCAGACAAATCGGTCAAAACCGTCTGAACCATCCGGTTTGGACTGGGGACTCATGAAACTCAATTTAAAAAAAAAACCAGAAAATAGAACTTTGTTGATGTAATTTGGAGCCTGTTTGTTAATGTACATTGGTTCAGAACCTCAGAGATGTATTGCACTAGGTGCTATTTTGGATATTTGCACCCATATTTGCTATATATATTAGAAACTTTACATATTTCTGTATTAATGGTTTGGATTCATATGTATGCACATGAATATATATTTTTTTTACAAAATATGAATATTTTATGTATTTTTTAGTTAGCCGGTTTTTTACCTGGTTTTTTACTGGTTCCGGTCCGGTTCACATTTTGGGCTTCACCGGTTCAATGACTGATCCAGTTCCAATAACATTGTACTGGCTAGACCGTAGAGGAAGACATGATACAAAATCAAGGTGAAGTGCAATAGTTTGTTGAGATATAAAATGTTGTTTTGCATGTTCTATGTTTAACTCAGAATCAAAAAAAGTCCTAGGAAGGAGGTGACGTCCTATGTTTAAGTCATACATAAAAAAAATGTTAGGAGGGATGATGTTCTCTGTAGGATATAACAGGAAAATTCATAAGGGAGTTACCATCCCTATCTTGAGCAATATTAAGCAAAATGCATCCATGGAAATGGGCATATTTATTCCAGCATCATGAAGGTGCATCAAGGGAAACATTCACCACTTTGGGACAACATGAATTTGCAACAAAATATGGAATTGCACACCCTTATTGGTATAATTCAAGGCATATTAAATATGAATTACACTAACCAACATGACAACAATTAATCCTACAACACACTACTTATTCTAGACAGGAATAGAGGTGCATGAATGAGGTGGGATCATACTCTACCATTAGCAGGAAGGATGGATGCATCTCCTAAGGAGATATTGCAACATTGAAGGCACACCAAATTGGTATTTATGTATCCATTTTTAGTTGCATGTAGGATGCACTTCACTAGAGAAGTGGCACCACTATTTTTAGAATACTGACATATAAGATTTGAAGTGCTAATTTTCAGTAGTTTACCTTCAGTATGTAGGAAACTCCACTTGTGTGAGTTATCTTATATTTATTACATGGAGAGGTTACAAACAACTAAGGTGGGGTGCATGCATGGGGTTACATTTTTTTCTCTGAGCATGCATGTAGAGCACCACACAAGGGGGGTTAGAATCACAAGGGGAGTTTACCTCTTACTTGTAATCAACTCTTAGACTTTAATTTTGATACAATGGGAATTTGGTCCCCATTTTCATTTTTTGTGTTGATTATATCCTTATCTTACATAAAAAATCTATGTTAGAGAATTTACAAGTTCCCAGTCAAACACGTTTACTTTTCAAAAAGACCAAGATTAAGAATTACATCAGCAAGATTGGAATTTTCCTTCCAAACAAGTTGAAAGAGTTTCTCTTGTTTCATAGGAAATGTGCCAATTTTTTCCATTCCTTGATTTTAATCTGTAAACTCTACCACCATACCATCAACCTGAAAAGATTTTTCCATCAATTTTGAAAAACTATTACATTTAAAAACAAGCTATAAAAACATGGATATACTGCATGAGCAACACAGATACCAGACAATTAAAAAATACATGTTGAACAAAATGGTCAAGTGCAATAGATTGTACTAGCACACTTCCAACGATATGAATTCCATCGATATCCAATCTCTTGAAAACTATATAGTCTACACCACCTTGCATCCATGTCTCCATAGACGACTTCTCTACCACAACATAATCTGCAGCCTCAAAATTCAACCATTTTAGATTAAAAACCAATTTTGAACCATACTAATCTAATTGAACAAAAATGACAAAAATAAAAACAACATAATTATCTCTTATTGATCTATGATAGTAAAACCTCAATGTTTGTATAGAATCTCATTTCTATGGCTATTTCATGCAAATTGTTGGTACCCTAAAGGTCTATTTGACCTCCATCATTTGGAATCTTGTAAGTGAATAGTTTTTTTAGGATTTATCTATTAATTATGTTATTTCAATGCTTCACTAATCTAAATATCCAAGCAAACATTGACACAACTTTGTCTTTTGGTATCTATCTCCATTGTTTTTTTTGTTTGTTTGAAGAAATTGTATGCATTGTAGATGTTCTAAATAAATTCAATTGAGCTTAAACCCCCATTCAAATTTACATCATTAGTACAAGATTTCAAATGATTATAGGAGATCCTAAGGAAGTTATTCAACCTCTTTTGCAACATTCTGATCAGGGATAGTTCCCTTAATCGAACCTTTAAATTTTAATTACTTTGCAGGGTTATATTTCACTCCTATTAGAATTATGTTCATTGGTTTAGATCTGCAATTAAATGGGATTGTTAGGAAAACAAATAACTTAGGCTTTAAAATTTAATTTGGAATAAAACTTTGGTCTGTGACTATCTAGGAATTACATTGGAATCTCAGTCTAGATTTTATTCTCTCTTTTAACATCTTGAATGGCCTAAAATTTGGCATATTTGTGTATTCCCTTTGCATGAAATTATTTGGAATCTACATAAGCAAATCCAATACTCTATTTTGGTGCACACTCATGTTCTTTTAAATCTCATTTATCTCAAACTACATTCCATATTGTCATAAGACTTCAAAGATTAAGTTTCCTTTTATTGTTCTTTTCTTCTTCATTGAACTTGCACATCAAAAGCAAGTATAAAGGGATTAGAAAAATCATAACTAAATTTATTTTAAACACATGAAATCCATCACCATTGATCTTAGTTTGGACATTTCTAGTCTATTTTAAAGCTATAAATGCATAATTCCACTGCATAATCAGGGTAGTCATTCTGTCTATTCTCTCAGTTTGAAAATAACATTTTTTTGGTCTTTCTTTCACACTAACACAAGGTTGGAGGATCCAAAGCATGGGTTTCCTCTCACGTGTTTGAATGGATTCTCATTTAACCTGTATATACAGCTACGGTGGCATAATTTGGAGGGTTCTCTAAGATTCCATGGATCAAAAAGTTGATAGTACAACAGTTATGAGCGTTGATGCAAATTCTTGTAGTAGTATGGCAACAAAAAATGAACCCCTTCAATATAAGATATAAGCACTATCATTTTGTCACAGCTATTAAGGATGGGATTCTAATTGTCATGGATTTTAATCCTAGGCACATCTTCTACAGGGGCCTTTTTCTAGTTGCTTCAGGTTTGTGAAAGGCTACTTAGGATCCATAGTAGAAAATACGTAGAACCCTAAGAATCCATGACACCCTATCCTTAGTGATTTGTGGCTGGTGTGAACCCTTGAATGGTGACAACCTGTAGATATGTAGCAGCAGTCCTAAATCCATTTTTCCTGTGTGATTAAAGGCATGGCATGAGCGTTCAACTTTTATATTTGTTTGAAGGGGGGAATCCACTTTGAAAGTTCCTCAAATCACATTTTATATCGTTTAAGGAGGATTCGTTCCTCAGTGGAGGCTTCATTTTTTAACATCGTTGTTTTTCATGCTAGTTGGAATCTTCTTTCATGGAGAGCATTCAGCCATTGGGAGGACTCTTTCATTCCTAGCATTCTTTCTTTTGGATATATTCATCATTGGAAGGTTGATGAGGGTTCTCCATCCTTTTAAGGATATTTCCACTATTATCCATAACAAATTGTTGAAGTGCTCCACTCTTTGGGGACATTTTCATTAATATGACCACTTTTGGAGGCTTCTTGGACATTTACTCATGATTTGGAGTTGTCTTTCATGCTTCATGGAAGAGATTTATAGGGTTTGTCCACTTAGAGTTCATTTAGAGGGGTTATAACTCATGATTTGAGAAGGTTTGTTTAGTGATTGAGATCTAAGTTTTTCATGTATCACTTTGGGACCATTCTTCCTTGGTGCACCATTGTTAGAGAGGCTTTGGAGGTTTGGAATTTGGATCATTAGATTTATTCTCAAGTACCTTCCTCATTTGATGGAGTATGCTTCTTCTTGATCCTTTGGAAGTTAGGACGTTTCTTTTATTTGACATCATTTACCCTCATTTGAAAGGGGTGTCCTCCCTTTTATGGGCCTTATTCTATCTTATACATTGTACATGTGGAAATTAAGAACCCCATCATTTCATGATTGTTAGAGTTTGTTAGGGTTTAGTGGAGGTTTTTCATTATTTAATCCACCCTAGGCTGGATATATGATTTTATAATTACTTTATTGTAAAGGAAGTTGGGCTCCTTTCCTATATAAGAGATCCTCTTCTTCATTTGTATTCATGGTTAGATTTTGAGAGCTCCCTCTCTTTTCAATTCTAATAGACATATCTTTCATGGTGTAGATTGAAGTGTAAGGGATTCTTCTCCGTTAAAAATGTTAAATCCTTGTTCCTATTTCTATTTTTGCCAATGGATTGTATAATAACCTATAACTTGTTAATTAAGGCCATGGAAATATGTCACATTGGAAGGGTTTTAATTGACCAATGTATTCCTCTATCTCCCTTTGATGTTTTATGCATTATTATTTACATTGTTCTAATCATTTTTCTAGAGTAAGAGTATGTAATACATAAGAGCATTTAATACTTCATTGTATGAGGTAGATCCTAGTTGATAATGTTTTGATGTGGAACCACTCTTGGAACATCCTAGTTGATTTATAAATTCATTTTTAAGCATGTTTGGGTTTGTTTATGGCATGTGCATGGAATTCTAATCCCTAACCTCTCATGACCTATCCCCTTTGTTGGACTAGCTTCCTTGACTCCATTTTCCCTACGGATTGGGACTAGTCTTCATGGTTCTCCCATCAACACTTTTTATCCATATATACTATAAAAATAACTAACATTTTTCTCAAGTCATCAAACTCTTCTCTACCTTAGCAATGAGCCAAGTACGATCTTATTTATACTAGTCATTAGGTTTTATTACAAACCCCAAGTATTTGAGGTTGAAAGCTAACTCCAGCTAGATTTTCATCACGGTGCAATGTGACAATGTGGTTGTGTTAGATGGAAAACTACCTTATGAAAGCTAACACACATTAGCTTTTACTCATCATGCCATGCTGTTAAAAAAAAAGCTAACTCGAGCTAGATTTTCATAATGGTGTAATGAGATAACACACATAAGATTTCACTCATAGTGCCATATTAAAAGGAAAACTAACTCCAGCTAGATTTTCATCATGGTGTAATGTATTTGATGACAATGTGGCAGTGTTAGATGAAAATATACCTTATGATTAGATGAAAAGCTACCTCATGAAAGCTAACACACATTAGTTTTTACTCACTGTGCAATGTTTTAAGAACAAAAGCTAACTCTAGCTAGATTTTCATCATGGTGCATTGTGATTGATGACAATGTGACTTTGCTATGAAAAACTACACTATGAAAGCTTACACACATTAGATTTCACTTACCGAGCAACAATTTAAGGATGAAAGCTAACTTCAGCTAGATTTTCAACACAATGCAATGTGATTTATGATAATGTCGTTGTGTTACATGGAAAACTACCTTATGAAAGCTAACACACATTAGCTTTCACTCATCATGCCATGTTGTTAAAATAAAATCTAACTCCAACTAGATTTCCATCATGGTGTAATGATCTAACACACATAAGCTTTCTTTTATAGTGCCATGTTATCATGAAGGAAAGCTAACTCTAGCTAGATTTTCATCATGGGGTAATGTATTTGATGACAATATGGCTGTCTTAGATAGAAAACTACCTTATGAAAGCTAACAGACATTAGTTTTACTCACCGTGCAATGTTTTAAGAACGAAAGCTAACTCCAGCTAGGTTTCCATCATGGTGCATTGTGATTGATGACAATGTGGTTGTGCTAGATGGAAAAATACACTATGAAAACATACACACATTAGATTTCACTCACCGTGCAACGATTCAAGGATGAAAGCTAACTTGAGCTAGATTTTCAACACGGTGCAATGTGCTTGATGACAATGTGGTTGTGTTACATGGAAAACTACCTTATGAAAGATAACACACTTTAGCTTTCACTCATAGTGCCATGTTGTTAAAAAGAAACCTAACTCCAGCTAGATTTCCATCATCATGTATTTAGCTAACACACGTTAGCTTTTCGTTGAAGTGCCATGTTGTTAGAAGGAAAGCTAAATCTAACTAGATTTCCATCATGGTGTAATGTATTTGATAACAATTTGGCTGTGCTATATGTAAAACTACCTTATAAAAGCTAACAGACATTAGCTATACTGACCGTGCAATATTTTAAGAATGAAAGCTAACTCTAGCTAGATTTCCATCATGGTGCATTGTGATTGATGACAATGTGGTTGTTAAATGAAAAACTGCATTATGAAAGCTAACACATGACATTAGATTTCACTTATCGTGCAATGATTTAAGGACAAAAGCTAACTCCAACTAAATTTCCATCACGGTGCAATGTGATCGATGACGATGTGGTTGTGTTAGATGGAAAACTACCTTATGAAAGCTAACACATTTTGACTTTCACTCATCGTGCCATGTTGTTAGAAAGAAATCTCACTCTAGCTAGATTTGCATTATGGTTTAATGTATTTGGTGACAATGTGGTTATGTTAGATGGAAAACTACCTTATGAAAGCTAACACACATTAGCTATTACTCACCGTGCAACATGGTGCATTTTGATTGAGGATAATGTGGTTGTGCTAAATGAAAAACTAAATTATGAAAGCTAACACACATTAGATTTCACTCACTGTGCAACGATTTAAGGTTGAAAGCTAACTCTAACTAGATTTCCATTGTGGTGCAATTTGACAATGTGGTCGTGTTAGATAAAAAACTACATTATGAAAGCTAACACACATTAGCTTTCACTTATCGTGCCATGTTGTTAAAAATAAAGCTAACTCCAGTTAGATTTTCATAATGGTGTAATGAGCTAACGCACATAAGCTTTCACTCATAGTGCCATGTTAGAAGGAAAGCTAACTCTTGCTAGATTTCCATCATGGTGTAATGTATTTGATGACAATGTGGCAGTGTTAGATGGAATACTACCTTATGAAAGCTAACACACATTAGCTTTTACTCACTGTGCAATGTTTTAAGAATGAAAGCTAACTCCAACTAGATTTCCATCATGGTGCATTTTGATTGATGAGAATATGACTGTGCTACATGGAAAACTACACTATGAAAGCTTACACACATTAGATTTCACTCAAAGTGCAACGATTTAAGGATGGAAGCTAACTTCAGCTAGATTTACAACAATGCGCAATGTGATTGATTGCAATGTGGTTGTGTTACATGGAAAAATACCTTATGAAAGTTAATACATATTAGCTTTCACTCATCATGCCATGTTGTTAAAAAGAAAGCTAACTCCAGTTAGATTTCCATCATGGTGTAATGAACTAACATGCATAAGCTTTCTCTTATAGTGCCATGTTGTTAGAAGGAACACTAACTTAAGCTATATTTCCATCATGGTGTAATGTATTTAATGACAATGTGGCTGTGTTAGATGGAAAACTACCTTATAAAGGCTAACAGAGAGTAGCTTTACTCACCGTGCAATGTTTTAAGAATGAAAGCTAACTCCAACTAGATTTTCATCATGGTGCATTGTGATTGATGACAATGTGGTTGTGCTAGATGAAAAAATACACTATGAAAGCTTACACACACTAGATTTCACCTACCGTGCAATGATTTAAGGATGAAAGCTAACTCGAGCTGGATTTCCAATATGGTGCAATGTGGTTGTGTTACATGGAAAATTACCTTATGAAAGCTAACACATATTAGCTTTCACTCATCAGGCCATGTTGTTAAAAAGAAAGCTAACTCCAACTAGATTTACATCATGGTGTAATGAAATTACACACATAAACTTTTTCTTATAGTGCCATGTTAGACGGAAAGCTAACTCCAGCTAGATTTCCATCATGTTGTAATGTATTTAATAACAATGTGGTTGTATTAGATGAAAAACTACTTTATGAAAGCTAATAGACATTATCTTTACTCACCGTGCAATGTTTTAAGAATGAAAGCTAACTCTAGTTAGATTTCCATCTAGTGCATTGTGATTGATGGCAATGTGGTTGTGTTAGATGGAAAACTACATTATGAAATTTAACAGACATTAGATTTCACTCACCGTGCAATGATTTAAGGACGAAAGTTAACTCGAGCTAGATTTCCCTCATGGTGAGATGTGATCGATGACGATGTGGTTGTGTTAGATGGAAAACTACTTCAAGAAGCTTTTCCAAATTATTTTAAAATAGTGAAATGTGATCTTTTTTTACAACTCTAAAAATGACACTTCTATTTGTTGTAAAGGAAAGTATCATATGGCTAGGGTTTAAGAGGCCATCAACATACTGGGGTTGAAAGAGAGATGCACAATGTTCAGCAAGCATATATAAGCAAGTTTTAGAGATAATAAAGGTCCGCACCTGATTAACTGAAGGCTGGTCCAAGCTTTCTCTTCAATCCTCTTCTTGCTCCTCTTGCTTCAAGAGACCTGCAAAACGAATTATACCTTCCTCAAACCATTATGACCACATATAAAATAATGATAATCAAATAAACATGAACTAATGATCTGAATAACATCATCATATGATCATAAACAGAAATTCAATCACACATTAAACAATGATTTGGGGAAGAAAAAGGACATCGCATCTTTATTAATCTTGAAAACAAGTACAAGTATACCTTCTCTTCAAGTTTGGCACCTCACGAAACCTTGATCCAGTTCTGCTGCTTCTCTTCTGCAAAGAACTCAGCCTCCAAGCTCTGCAACACAAGGGGATGACCGCCAGGGAAAAGGTGTGGGCAAAGAGAGCTCCAAATCCTCCAGCATAACAATGCAAAAATTCAAGTCCCCTCTCATGGACCTCCCTACCTCTATTTATATGCTTAAAGAAGAGTTAGGGGCGAAGACAAAGTAGTTACAACTGAAGGATTCAGTTGCATAACTACCCAAACTACCCGAAATCAAAAGACACGTTTTTTGACATTTTTAAGAGGCATACGTGGGTTGCTGAATACCACAATCACTTACATGAAAAGTATACGCGGGTTGCTAGTATAGAAAGTCACATATAAAAGCACACGCGGGTTGTATAACTGACAAGTCGTGTGTCATACGCGGGTTTCCTTAAAGGCAAGTCGCGTATAGACAAAAAAAACTCATTTTTGAGGTATTTCTAGGCATTTTCAGACTTTGGTGTCTTCTAGCAAGTTTTAGCTAACATAAATATATTTCCAACGGTGTAGAGATGAGGTCAAACGGAGTTTCAGAACTCAAGATACATGTCCTCCAAGTTAGGTTTTTTTTAGTGACTTTCATGAAGTGTCATCATGGAAGTGTCGACATGCGAAGGAATCATGGGAAAGTGGTCACAGGCAGAGAAGTGTCATTTTGAGCTATAATAGATGCCCCCTAATGTGTGAGGTTATAGGGGAAGACGATAGTTGAAATACATTATAAAGGAAACAACTGAGTATGGAGAGAGCAGAGAATCCAAGATCGAAAGGCTCGAACAAAGGTACCTGAAAGAGAGATAAATGTCAGAAAAACTGATCTCTGGGACATACAAGTCCATATACAAAACATCGGCATAAAGATACAGACAGATCCAACATATGTATAACTTATGAAACTATCATGGTCGCTCAATATGCAAAAATACGCCATATCAAATCTAAAGGAGTCATGGCCACAAATGAACAAGGTGGATCCATACTTGACAATCGATCATAGCCACAAAAATTACAAGGTGGATCTATGTCTCAGCAAAATGTCATATAAAGTGTAACAAGGTCTTGCGCAACTTGGGCAATAGAAAAAATGGTAATGCTACTGTCAGCCCAAGGTCTTCAATCCAAACCGCCCAAAAAAGGTACGAATCCTAACCATGCGAATAAAGGAGTTGAAGTCGAACATGGAGGAAACCGTTTGATTACCGGTCGATAATGAGAACCGTTAACAAACGTGAGGGAAACCACCATTAACAAAAATGGTCCCCAAGGTACCTAGTACATTCTAACAAGTGTGAATACAAGAACTTGAAGTCGAACACTTGAAGAATCTATCGAGTAGGAGACATTAAGGTATTCCCACTACCCAATAGCGAGGGAAATTGCCACTGATGACAACAATCCCCAAGGCACTATCATAAAACTCTAAATCTCATTCCCAGAGCAAGAGGTGTTGCAGTCGATAGGAAGAGATCCGTTGGAAGGAAGGCATTAAGGCATCCTTCATCATCCAACACGAGGTAAGTCAAAGACTAATTGGATCTGGAATTGGTACTGAATTTCACGACAAGGAATGCTGAAGACATGATGTAATGAATTGATACTAGGGAATGGCTGACACAAAAGGTCAAGGCAACTGTAGAATGGCCGACAAAGGTTTAATCCTTGAACAGTGAGCACGACACAAAAGTGACTTAGGCAGCTTTTGACACAAAAAGGACCAACGAAACAAATCTACAATGTAGGAGACATTGACAGATTCCCCATATAATTGGAAAAGAGACCAATTGGAGGAGTAAGAAACTCTGAATCGGGATAAGGTCAAAATACTAAGACCGAACTGTTTGATAGACTCAAAACTGGTGCTTTGTTCAAGGAAACAAGACTTTCTGCCATGATGTAAAAAACATGTGAATGAACTTCCCTTCCCCTCTTTCTCGTAAAGGTTTAACGAGTCCAAGAAAGAAAACTTTGGACCATCTTCATTTTTGGCAAGCTCGAAGAAAAGAAAGAAGAATGCTTGATAAAGCACTGACTCGTGGATTTTACGAGCCCAAACTAGTACATGCTCGACGGTGTTTTCATAGTTTAGAGAGTCTGAAAACTCCAAAGAAGACTCCAGGGGGGTGCTTTTTCGTCCAATTTAGTCTCCTGAGGCCGAAAAAGTATAAAACATACCAAAGAAGAACTCTCTTAACTTCCGAAGAAGAAAAGGTGCACCTTTTTTGTACTTAGTCAGGAAGGTCCAAAAAAGGTTAAATTACCACCTACCCAACACTCCTTCAAAAGCAGCATATAGCCTGAGTTTTACGAGTGTGAAGGAAGGAAAGATCACTCGAAAAGATCCATTTGATTGCAAGAAATGGGGCTTACAACAATAAACTCGATTCTTTGTTCTTTAGGGTTTAACGAGCATGACAAAGACATAAAGTACACTCGAAATATTTTTCATGTTTTGGTCCAGAGCACGAAAAAGAGAAAACTAAGCTCATACCGGGGGTTCCTTTTCTGTAAGTTTAGTCCCTCAGGTCCGGAAAAGTGATAAACCTATGCCTGAGAATACTCTTCTCAATTCCGAAGAAAAGAGAGTGTTCCTTTCTCGTATTATTCCACATGGTCCGAGAAAGAGATAACCTACCACCAATGTGGATGCCCATTCACATATTCTTAACGAGCCTGAATGGAAAAGTTTACTCGGTAGTCAAGTCTATTTTGAGGAGTCAGACTTGGGCCTAAAGAAACTCAAAATCTTTCCCATGAAGTTTTAACGAGTCCGTAAAAGTCAACTTGCGGCCTCCTTACTATTTTTAACGAGCTCGAAGGAGAGCAAAAATAATACTCTAAATGCGAGGAGACGAGTGTCATAAACAGGCGAAACTAGTTCCAAGCGCAAGGAACAGACCTATGCATAATGCAAGGAAAGTGAGCAAGATAAGGACACTCGAGGAACGTCTCCTCAAGGTAAAGGGTGTCAAGTTGCAAAGGAAAAATGATACAAGGCTTAGCGATGACGAGAACAAAGATGAGGGCTTATACAATGAGCTAAAAGCGTAGAAGCTGGCATCAGGCTCATAAGCACGAGCAGGGCACATGCAAATGCAATTACAGCTTGAACAACAAGGTGAGGCCAATAAACAGTTGTGAATCCAACTACAAATCCTGTCTCCAAGAAACAACAACGCGAGGATCATATTCTAAAGAAACGATCCAATGCGGGTCACTTTGGTAGAAACACGTGTGACTTTGCTATCTTCTATAAAAGGTAAAGTCAAGGCAGAATCAACTGAAGAAGATTCTATAGAACCAAGGCTCAAGGGTTTATAATCAATAAGATCAACCTCAGAAGGAGAGCAAAAATCAACAAGGGATATAGAGTCTACAGGAACAAACTCAGTATCATGGGAGTTGAAAAATTCATAAGAAAAATCAAACTCATCAGGATCACTGACTTGCTGTTTAAAGGAAGAATCGAAAGACTCGACAAGACCAACATAAGAAGAAAGGTCATGCTTACTAGGCAAATCAGGGTTAGACTTAGTCACAACTGAACCAACATCCAAAAGAAGGTCAGACTGTATCAAAGACTCTAGGAAGACTTCATCCGAAGGAAGGAGATCATCTGAGATAGGACACATGTCTAAACTTTCAAATGGATCAGTAGAGTGGAGAGAAGGCTCTATAGCCTGTATAGAATGAGTCACCTGGTCAACTATTGGGACCAAGTCCCGAGAAGGTAAGCATGAAAATAGAGGTGGCTTCTCAGTAGCAATGGAACGCAAAGGACATGAGGCCACATAGCGCACCTGTGGCGGGTTAGTGTCTATAGAAACACTGGGAATCAATAAAGGAAAGACCTGGTCTCTAGTTGGGTCAGGAGGCGGATCAAGAAAATCCAACTGATCGATAGTGACAATTTCTTCACCATGATTAAAGTACATCACACGAAAGAATGTTGACACCACAGCTTGCATGGCATAGACATAATCACGTCCAAGAAGCATATTGAAGTCCAAGGGGTCTTCTATCACCATGAAGTCAACTAAGATGGTCTTCCCACCCAAAGTAACAGGTATTTGAGAAAGAATTCCCAAGGCTATATAAGTTCTTCTATCAAACGCCAGTAACTAACTAGCAGTCGACACAAGGCTGGGAGATCCCATGCCTCGCCAAGCATGAGTAGAC
Organism: Pseudotsuga menziesii; assembly: GCA_001517045.1. Classification (NCBI taxonomy): domain Eukaryota; kingdom Viridiplantae; phylum Streptophyta; class Pinopsida; order Pinales; family Pinaceae; genus Pseudotsuga; species Pseudotsuga menziesii. The sequence goes on along the minus strand of LPNX010197900.1, from coordinate 113,659 downwards.
AAAATACTAACTGAGGCTCCTTCATCAACAATACAACGAGCAATCGTATATGATTCAACTTTGACTTTTATCTAGAAAGGTGCATCGGAAGGAAGGTGCGAATCAACTAGGCTATCCCAATCAAAGGAAGCAATTCGAGAGCTTGGTGGGGGTTGATTCGAAGCAAGTTCAGTGCCCCCTTATTCAGTAAGTTCTGAACTGGCAGTGAAGAAAATGTGACTAGTAGACACTTCACTCTTCAAAGGAAGAGTGGGATTGATCGATATTGAAATAAATTCAACCGCTTCGTGAAAGTCACTCTCCGAAGGGAGAGTGGGATTGACCAAATATGAAATTGGCTCAATCACATCAAGATCACTCTCCACAAGAAGAGTGGGATCGACCAAATCTGAGATTTGTTTGACCACTTGATCAACCAAAGGTTGAGTAGGTTGTTGAGAAACTATAGGTTGTTTAGGAGAAGGAAATTATTGAGTCCCGAACCACACTCTTCGCACCTCTACGATAGCAGGACATTGGTGAGTAAGATGATCTCCCTCGCATAGCTTACAAGGGAACTTAAGTTTGCACTTCGAATGACCAGTTTTCTCAACGGTGTCAACATGACTAGCAATGGCTGACTATTTGCTCTCAACATGACCTGCAGAGGATGAGAGTTTGCCCCCAGCATGAACAACAGAGGTTGGGTGACTGGGTCCAACCTGACTAAGAGAGGTTGGTTGTTGAAAAGCTTCAAAATGTTCAAAAACGGGATGACCATGAAACCAAACTCTTCGCACCTCCGCAATAGAAGGGAATTTATAAGTAAGGTGGTCTCCCTCACAAAGCTTACATGGAAACTTGGGCTTTTGTTTTGAATGGGTAGTCTTTTCAACAGTGTCAACATGAATTGCAGTGGCTGACGGATTGTCTTCAGCATGAACCATAGAGGCTGAGAGACTGTCCCCAGCATGACTTGTAGAGGATGAGAGACTGCTCCCAGCATGACTTGCAGAGGTTGGATGGGAACCACCAACATCAACAACAGAGGCTGAGTGGTTAGGATCAACATTCTTTGCAGCAGTTGAGTGTGTGCCCCCAACATGAACAACAGAGGCTGGGTGGATGGATCCAACATGAACAACAGAGGTTGGATGGGGAGGTTCAACTTGAACAACAGAGGTTGAATGGGTGCCCTCACCATGACCTGTAGAGGCTGAGTGACTAGATCTGACATGACTTGAAAAGTTTGGAAGGATCCCACCAGCATGATCAACAGAGGCTGGATGGTGAAGATCAACTTGGCTTGTAGAGGTTGAGTGCTCAGATCCAACATGACCTGCAGAGGTTGGATGGGTGCCCCAAGCATGGACTACAGAGGCTGGGTGGTGAGGTTCAACTTAACTTGTAGAGGTTGAACGGGTGCCCCCTTGCTTATGTGCCTTCTTCCTATTCCTCCTTCTTTTACTCCTTTTAGACTGTCGGTTACTAGTATCAGTACTTTCACCGCATGAGGCAGAAGGAGGAGGAGAATCAACTACAGGTGAAGGGGAAGCAATGTTTTGATGCCCTTGATATAAGGAGCTTACTTGAGAAGCATCAGGAGCATTCAGGACAGTTGGAGTGGAAAACAACCACACCGGTATCCCTAGGGTGAATCTAGGTAGATTCAAGGTGGCCATCAAGGGAACACCAACATTCCCCGTGAGAGGAATAGTACAAGGAGATCCCAGGATGGGGATCTCTTGGTTGGTGTTCGAAGGGGTGTTAGCTATAGTTTCAAACTAGGAGACAAAGTCTGAGGTTGATAAGCAACCAAAATGACAAAGAACACACCTAAAGGCAAACTAAGTACAGACAAACCACACAGCACTCACTAAAAAATTCCTAAAGCCGAACAGACAAACAGGTATAAGATATACTTTCCAAAAGAAAGCTGATAGATAGTTACTTAGCGTCCATATAGATGTTCTTAGGCACAAGTAGAGGAATCACCCACCGCCCTCCTACACTTTCTACCGGGGTTACCTTCCAAGTCCGTCCAAGGTCAACCAGAAATAGCCTTCCGGTGTACCTGTGTATGAACCCTATATGTCAAAGAGACTAAAGGATACCTTAACTATATTGATAGTCTGGGGGGACAGTCGCAAGCCTGATTCGTACGCATGGGCAGGGTAGCTGAGCCCAAAACCCTGTCTAAGACAGAATCCCCAGATGTGTAAAAACCTTGGTTTACGCTTTGAAAAGGAATCGGAGGGGTATGTCCTCAATCCAAGTCTCCACGCGGCCTCGTACTTAACTCCCGTTTGAGAGGAGCTTCCCAGATACAATCAACGTAGAAAAAGATTTACCTAGTGATAGACCAACTACGTCTGAAATTTAAACACTTGTGGAGAGTTGAAACTCCCTAATCCATAAGTCTAGCCTAAGCTAGTTGGTGTATAACCCTATAAAATAAAACTTACTACTAATTTTTAAATTATATCGTTTATTTTAAGGGCTGTTTTTAGTCAGAGGGTAAATGGCATGAAACTTATGTGGTGTTTTGACTCAAAGTTGAAACAAAATGACTAAGCAAAGAGATATGAAATGCAAAAAGCAAAAACTATTCTCTTTATTTTTCAAATATAAAACTTGAAATCCACAAAAGAACAAATTCTTTTTATATTTTATTTTTAAAAAAACAATGATATGCTATGCAATTTAGACTAAAAACCTAATCTACATGCATATAAAGCAAACATGTGTTTTTGTATTTTTCTTTTATAAATTCAAAAGAAAAACAACCTATCAACTAATGCAAGCAAGTACTGTAAGCAAAGCAAATAGACAACTGCTCTACACCCCAAAAACAAACCCTAGGTTTTCCTAAAGTTAGATATCAACCTCTCTTGAAAAGAAGGCTTACAAAAGTAAACAAGCCAACAACTTTGGAATGAAGAGACTGAGCAATAAGACTGACATAAACAAAGGTCAAGAAGTCCTAAGTATCAATATAGACCTACAAACAGAGGCTGCTCAGTACTTTGTCCAACAAGGTCAAGCCAAAGAAGGAGGTATGGGGGAAAGCAGCAAAAACAAGTATACGTTTTTTTTAATTTTATTTTATAAATGCAAAAGAAAAACTACCTACAAAGCAAAGTATGTAGATAATAAGAACAAATAAAAATGAAATTTGCTATACAACCACCAAACAAACTCTAGAATGCCCTAAAGTCAGTATAAACCCTACTTGGAAGGAAGGCTTGCATAAAAGACAAGTCAACTATTTTGGCGTGGTGAAGTTAACCAACAAAAGAAGAAGGAAACCAACACCAATAAGCTTCTGAAATCAAACAAAGATCACTAAGAGAGGCTGACCAGAAACATAAGCCAAAAATCATACCAAGCAAAGGAGGTGGGGGAAAGAGCAAAGAACAAACCCTAATGCTATAAAAATATTACCACATAGATAAAGAACAAACAAAAATGGATGCCACTAACTCCCTGGAGTCATGCACTTGAAGAGGACACCAAAAGACCTACCAAACAGCCCACAACAGCAGAAAAACAACAATGAGGAAAAAACATTGTTTTAGGGGCACACGCGGGTTGCACTACTGACAGGTCGTGTGTCATACATGGGTGTCACGTATCACACGCGGGTTGATAGTATACACAGTCGCGTGTACCAAACCAGACACGCGACTGTTCAGTCTGCAAGTCGTGTATGGGTGGAAAAACTCCCCAAAAAGGTCAAAAACTGCCTTAGGAAGGAAGGGGAAGTGTTCTATCAGACTTATAAAGTGTTCCTAAGTGGAAAAAGGAAACTAAAACAATGCAAAAGATTGAAAGAAATACAGAGAAACCCCAAACAGATAAGGCTATCCCCAGTGGAGTCGCCAGTTCTGTTGTAAAGGAAAGTATCCTATGACTAGGGTTTAAGAGGCCATCAACATACTGGGGTTGAAAAAGAGATGCACAATGTTCAGCAAGCATATATAAGCAAGTTTCAGAGATAAGAAAGGTCCACACCTGATTAACTGAAGGCTAGTCCAAGCTTTCTCTTCAATCCTCTTCTTGCTCCTCTTGCTCCAAGAGACTTGCAAAACGAATTATACCTTCCTCAAACCATTATAACCACATATAAAACAATGATAATCAAATAAACATGAACTAATGATCTGAATAACATCATCATATGATCATAAACAGAAATTCAATCACACATTGAACAATGATTTGGGGAAGAAGAAGGGCATCACATCTTTATTAATCTTGAAAACAAGTACAAGTATACCTTCTCTTCAAGTTCGGCACCTCACGAAACCTTGATCCGGTTCTGCTGCTTCTCTTCTCCAAAGAACTCAGCCTCCAAGCTCTGCAACACAAGGGGATGACCGCCAGGGCAAAGGTGTGGGCAAAGAGAGCTCCAAATCCTCCAGCATAACAATGCAAAAATTCAAGTCCCCTCTCATGGACCTCCCTACCTCTATTTATATGCTTAAAAAAGAGTTAGGGGCGAAGACAAAGTAGTTACAACTGAAGGAGCATTAGAAGAAATTTCAACTCAAAATGGGCCTTTTAACTTTTATTCAAATTCCATGTCATCATGTGTTAGCCAATGAAATTGCTTTAAATTTGAAATATCGTATAGGTCTTAAACACTTTTTTAATATAAATTTGGGGATAGGTATCATAAAAAAAACTACTTTTTTTGTTTGTATTTTTTACATATCTTCCTGTGTTTTTACTGAAATTTCGATCGGGAGAGCTCATTGGATGCGGAATTAAATTCAGCATCCAACGAGTACCCACTCGGCATACTTTTGACGGACCCCGCTACCCCAAAAACAAGAAATACCTGAAAAAATGGAATGATGATGTCATCATTCCATTTTTTCAGGTATTTCTTGTTTTTGGGGTAGCGGGGTCCGTCAAAAGTATGCCGAGTGGGTACTCGTTGGATGCTGAATTTAATTCTGCATCCAATGATCTCTCCCGATCGAAATTTCAGTAAAAACATAGAGAGATATGTCAAAAATACAAACAAAAAGTAGTTTTTTTCTTTTCTTCCTCCAAAATTAATAAATATTATTTTATTATTTTAACTATTATTTTATTAGTTCATTTTAGGAGGCCCATTTTGAATTGAAATTTCCTCTAATGTCAGTTGCATAACTACCCAAACTACCCGAAATAAAAAGATGCGTTTTTTGACATTTTTAAGAGGCATACGCGGGTTGTTGAATACCATAATCGCGTACATGAAAAGTATACGCAGGTTGCTGAATACCATAGTTACGTACATGAAAAGTATACGCAGGTTTCTAGTACAAAAAGTCACGTATAAAATCACACGCGGGTTGTATAACTGACAAGTCGCGTGTCATACGCGGGTTTCCTTAAAGGCAATTCATGTATAGAAAAAAAAACTCATTTTTGAGGTCTTTTTAGGCATTTTCAGACTTTGGTGTCTTCTGGAAATGTTTAGCTAACAGAAATATATTTCGAACAGTGTAGAGACGAGGTCAAACAGAGTTACAAAACTCAAGATACAGGTCCTCCAAGTTAGGTATTTTTTTATGACTTTCAGTGACTTTCATGAAGTGTCGTCATGGAAGTGTCGACATGCGATAGAATCATGGGAAAGTGGTCACAGGCAGAGAAGTGTCATTTTGAGCTATAACACTATTGCTCTTAACTCTCAACAAAGGTATCTTAGTGTAAGAGGGAGAAGTAAAACAAGTTCATTCTCTGAAATTATAACATCAGAGCTTTCTTCCAACATCCTGTCACACACTGTACAACGATTTAAGGACTACTCCAACGAGATTTTCATCACGGTGCAACATGATTTATGAAAATGTGGTTGTGGTAGATGGAAAACTACCTTATGAAAGCTAACATACATCAGCATTCATTCATCATGCCATGTTGTTAAAAGAAAAGATAACTCTAGCTATATTTCCATCATGGTGTAATGAGCTAACATACATAAGTTTCACTCATAGTACCATGTTGTTAGAAAGAAAGCTATCTCCAACTAGATTTTCATCATGGTGTAATGTATTTGATGACAATGTAGCCGTGTTAGATGAAAAACTACCTTATAAAAGCTAACATGCATTAGCTTTTAATCACCGTGTAATGTTTTAAGAACGAAAACTAACTTCAGTTAGATTTCCATCATGGTGCATTGTGATTGATGACGATGTGTTTGTGCTAGATTGAAAACTACACTAAGAAAGCTTACACATTAGATTTCACTCACCATGCAACGATTTAATGATGAAATCTAATTTCAACTAGATTTCCAACACAACGCAATGTGATTGATGACAAGCGGTTGTGTTACATGGAAAACTACTTTATGAAAGCTAACACACATTAGATTTTACTCATCGTACCATGTTGTTAAAAGGAAAGCTAACTCCAGCTAGATTTCTATCATGTCGTAATGATCTAACACACATAAGCTTTCCCTTATAGTGCCATGTTGTTAGAAGGAAAACTAACTCCAACTAGATTTTCATCATGGTTTAATGTATTTGATTACAATGCGGCTGTGTTAGATTGAAAACTACCTTATGAAGACTAACAAACATTAGCTTTACGCATCGTGCAATGTTTTAGATTTTCATCATGGTGCATTGTGATTGATGACAATGTGGTTATGCTAGATGAAAAAATACACTATGAAAGCTTACACACGTTAGATTTCACTTATCGTGCAACGATTTAAAAATGAAAGCTAATTTCAGTTAGATTTCTAAGACGGTGCAATGTGATTGATGACATTGTGGTTGTGGTACATGAAAAACTACCTCATGGAAACTATCACACATTGGCTTTCACTCATCGTGTCATGTTGTTAAAAGGAAATCTAACTCCAACTAGATTTCCATCATGGTGTAATGAGCTAACACACACAAGCTTTCCCTTATAGTGCCATGTTGTTAGAAGGAAAACTAACTCCAGCTATATTTCCATAATGGTGTATTGTATTTGATAACAACGTGGCTGTGTTAAATGGAAACAACCTTATGAAAGTTAACATACATTAGATTTACTCACCATGCAATGTTTTAAGAAAGAAAGCTAAATATAGCTAGATTTTCATCATGGTGCATTATTATTGATGACAATGCAGTTGTGCTAGATGAAAAAGTATATTATAAAAGCTGACACACATTAGATTTCACTCACCGTGTAATGATTTAAGGACGAAAGCTAACTCCAGCGATATTTTCATCATGGTGCAATGTGATCAATGACGATTTGGTTGTGTTAGATGAAAAATATCTTATGAAAGCTAACATACATTAGCTTTTACTCGTCCTGTCATGTAGTTAGAAGGAAAGCTAACTCTAGCTAGATTTCCATCATGGTGGAATGAGCTAATACACATAAACTTTCACTCATTGTGCCATGTTGTTAGAAGGAAAACTAACTCCAACTAGATTTGCATCATGGTGTAATATATTTGATGACAATGTGGCTGTGTTAGATTGAAAACTATCTTACGAAAGCTAACACACATTAGTTATTACTCACTGTGCAACAATTTAAGAACGAATGCTAATTCTAGCTAGATTTCCAACATGGTGCATTTTGATTGATGACAATGTGGTTGTGCTAAATAGAAAACTATATTATGAGAGATAACATACATTAGATTTCACTCATTGTGCAACGATTTAAGGTTGAAAGCTAACTCCAACTAGATTTCCATTATAGTGCAATGTGACAATGTGGCTGTGTTAGATGGAAAACTACCTTATGAAAGCTAACACACATTAGCTTTCACTCACCATCCCATGTTGTTAAAAATAAAGCTAACCCAAGCTATATTTTCATAATGGTGTAATGAGCTAACACACATAAGCTTTCGTTCATAGTGCCATGTCAGAAAGAAAGCTAACTCCAGCTAGATTTTCATCATGGTGTAATGTATTTGATGACAATGTGGCAGTGTTAGATGGAAAACTACCTTATGAAAGCTAACACACATTAGATTTTACTCACTATCAATGTTTTAAGAATGAAAGCTAACTTTAGCTATATTTCCATCATGGTGCATTGTGTTTTATGACAATGTGGTTGTGCTAGATGAAAAACTACACTATGAAAGCTTACACACATTAGATTTCACTCACCGTGCAATAATTTAAGGATGGAATCTAACTTCAGCTAGATTTCCAACACAACGCAATGTGATTGATGACAATGTGGTTGTGTTACATAGAAAACTACCTTATTAAAGCTAACACACATTAGCTTTCACTTAACATGCCATGTTGTTGAAAGGAAAGCTAATTCCAACTAGATTTTCATCATGGTGTAATGAACTAACACACATAAGATTTTCTTTATAGTGCCATGTTGTTAGAAAGAAAGCTAAATCCATGTAGATTTTCAGCATCGTGTAATGTATTTGATGACAATGTGACCTTCTTAGATGGAAAACTACCTTATGAAGGATAATAGACATTAGCTTTACTCACCGTGCAATATTTTAAGAATGAAAGTTAACTCCAACTAGATTTCCATCATGGCGCATTGTGATTGATGACAATGCGGTTGTGTTAGATAGAAAAATACACTATGAAAGCTTACACACATTAGATTTCACTCACCATGCAACAAATTTAGGATTAAAGCTAACTCCAAATAGATTTTCAACACGGTGCAATGTGCTTGATTACAATGTGGTTGTGTTACATGGATAACTACCTTCTGAAAGCTAACATACATTAACTTTTACTCATCGTGCCATGTTATTAAAAAGAAAGCTAACTGCAGCTAGATTTCCATCATTATGTAATGGGTTGACACACATAATCTTTTCCTTATAGTGCCATGTTGTTAGAAAGAAAGCTAACTTCATCTAGATCTCCATCATGTTGTAATGTATTTGATAACAATGTGGTTATGTTAGATGGAAAACTACCTTATGAAAGCTAACATACATTATCTTTACTCACCGTGTAATGTTTTAAAAGTAAAAGCTAACTCTACCTAGATTTTCATCATGGTGCATTGTGATTGATGACAATGTGGTTGTACTAGATGAAAAAGTACATTATGAAAACTAACATACATTAGATTTCACTCACTATGCAATTATTTAAGGACGAAAACTAACTCCAACTAGATTTCCATCACGGTGCAATGTGATCGATGACAATGTGGTTGTGTTAGATGAAAAACTACCTTATAAAATCTAACACACATTACCTTTTACTCATTGTACCATGTTGTTAGAAGGAAAGCTAAATCTAGGTAGATTTGCATCATGGTGTAATGTATTTCATGGCAATGTGGTTGTGTTAAATGTAAAACTACCTTACGAAAGCTAACACACATTAGCTATTACTCACCGTGCAATGTTTTAAGAACGAACGCTTACTCTAGCTAGATTTTCAACATGGTGCATTTTGATTGATGAAAAACTACATTATGAAAGCTAACACACATTAGATTTCACTCACCGTGCAACGATTTAAGGTCGAAAGATAACTCCAACGAGATTTCCATCACGGTGCAATTTGACAATATGATTGTGTTAAATAAAAAACTACCTTATTAAATCTAACACGCATTAGCTTTCACTCATCATCCCATGTTGTTAAAAAGAAAGCTAACTCCAGCTAGATTTTCATAATGGTGTAATCAACTAACACACATAAGCTTTTACTCACAGTGCCATGTTAGAAGGAAAACAGGGATAATTTTAGGGGCGAATTTTAGCCCAGTGGGTTATTTTTCCATGTTTTTCTCCTAAAAAAGATTCAACATTTTGCATTTTTTGAAGCCCTGTTTAGCCCAATTTTGATGGGGTAAAATTTTTTCACCCTAAAAATCGTCAAATTACTATATAAACAATATAAAATCCTTGGAAATTAAAATATTTTTTGAAAAATATCGCCAATCATTTTATAGTTGGCGTTTTAAGAATTGGTAATATTCGCCAACATTTATACACTTATAAATAAATACGGTTCCTTAAAATCATCCCTGAAGGAAAGCCAACTCTAGCTAGATTTTCATCATGGTGTAATGTATTTGATGACAATGTGACAGTGTTAGATGAAAAACTACCATATGAAATCTAACACACATTAAATTTTATTCACTGTGCAATGTTTTAAGAACGAAATCTTACTCCAGCTAAATTTGCATCATGTTGCATTGTGATTGATGACAATGTGGTTGTGCTAGATGGAATATTACACTATAAAATCTTACACACATTAGATTTCACTCATCGTGCAATGATTTAATGATGAAAGCTAACTTCAGCTAGATTTCCAACACATCACAATGTGATTGATGACAATGTTGTTGTGTTACACAAAAAACTACCTTATGAAAGCCAACACAAATTCACTTTCGCTCATTGTGCCATGTTGTTAAAAGGAAAACTAACTCCAGCTAGATTTCCATCATGGTGTAAGGAGCTAACACATATAAGCTTTCCCTTATAGTGCCATGTTGTTAGAATGAAAGCTAACTCTAGCTAGATTTCCATCTTGGTGTAATGTATTTGATGACAATGTGGTTGTGTTAGATGGAAAACTACTTTATGAAGGCTAACAGACATTAGCTTTACTCATCGTGCAATGTTTTAAGAACGAAAGCTAACTACAACTATATTTCCATCATGGTGCATTGTGATTAATGACAATGTGGTTGTGCTAGATGGAAAAATACACTATGAAATCTTACACACATTAGATTTCACTCACCATGCAATGATTTAAGGATGAAATCTAACTCAAGCTAGATTTCCAACACGGTGTAATGTGCTTGATGACAATATGGTTGTGTTACATGGAAAACTACCTTATGAAATCTAACACACATTAGCTTTCACTCATCATGCCATATTGTTAAAATGAAAGCTAACTCCAGATAGATTTTCATCATGGTGTAATGAGCCTACACACATAAGCTTACCCTTATAATGCCATGTTTGTAGAAGAAAAACTAACTCCATCTAGATCTCCATCATGGTGTAATGTATTTGATAACAATGTGGTTGTGTTAGATGTAAAACCACCTTATGAAAGATAACATACATTAGCTTTACTAACCATGCAATGTTTTAAGAACGAAAGCTAACTCTAGCTAGATTTTCATCATGGTGCATTGTGATTGATGACAATGTGGTTGTGATAGATGAAAAAGTACATTTTGAAAGCTAACACACATTATATTTCACTCACCGTCCAATGATTTAAGGTCAAAAGCTAACTCCAGCTAGATTTCCATCACAGAGCAATGTGATCGATGACGATGTGGTCATGTTAGATGAAAAACTACTGTATGAAATCTATCACACATTACCTTTCACTCATCGTGCCATGTTGTTAGAAGAAAATATAACTCCAACTATATTTGTATCATGGTATAATGTATTTGATGCCAATGTGGCTGTGTTAGATGGAAAACTACCTTACGAAAGATAACACACATAGCTACTACTCACCGTGCAACATTTTAAGAACGAAAGCCAACTCTGTGTAGATTTTCAACATAGTGCATTTTGATTGATGACAATGTGGTTGTGCTAAATGGAAAACTACATTATGAAAGCTAACACACATTAGATTTCACTCATCGTGTAACGATTTAAGGTCAAAAGCTAACACCAGCTAAATTTCTTTTGTAGTGCAATGTGACAATGTGGTTATGTTGGATAGAAAACTAATTCCAACTAGATTTTCATCATGGTGTAATGAAAAACTAACACACATGATATTTCAATCATCGTTCCATGTTGTTAGGAGGAAAACTAACTCCAAATAGATTTTCATCATGGTGTAATGTATTTGATGACAATATGGTTGTATTAGTTGGAAAAATATCTTATGAAAGCTAACTCCAACTAGATTTCAATCATAGTGCTTTGCGATTAATGACAATGTGGTTGTGTTAGATGGAAACTACATTATGAAAGCTAACACATTAGATTTCACTCATCATGCAATGATTAAGGACTAAAGCTAACTTTAACTGGATTTCCTTCATGGTGTTATGTATTTGATGACAATGTGACTTCTTTTGATAGAAAACTACCTTATGAATTCTAACACACATCAACTTTCACTCACCATGCAATGTTTTAAAAACAAAAGCTAAATCCAGCTAGATTTTCATCTTGGTGCAATGAGCTAACACACATTAGCTTTCACTCATCGTACAATGCTTTAAGAATGAAAGCTAACACATTGTTAAAAGAAAAACTAATTATATCTATATTTCCATCATCGTGTTATGTATTTGATGACAATGTGGTTGTTTTAGATAGAAAACAACCTTATGAAAACTAACACACATTAACTTTCATTCAACGTGCAATGTTTTAAGAACAAAAGCTAACTCCAGCTAGCTTTCCATTATGGTGCAATGAAGTAGCACACATTAGCTTTCACTCATCATGCCATGTTGTTAAAAGGAAAACTAACCCTAGCTAGATTTTCATCATGGTGTAAAGTATTTGAAGACAATGTGGTTGTGTTAGATGGAAAACTAACTTATGACAGCTAACACACATTAGCTTTTACTCACTGTGCAATGTATTAAGAACGAAAGCTAACTCCAACAAGATTTCCATCATGGTGAATTGTGATTGATGACAATGTGGCTGTGCTAGATGGAAAACTACATTATGAAAGCTAACACATATTAGATTTTACTCACCGTGCAATGGTTTAAGGACGAAAGCTAACTCGAACTAGATCTCCATTGCGGTACAATGTGATTGATGACAATGTGGTTGTGGTAGATGAAAAACTACCTTAAGAAAGCTAACACACACTAGCTTTCTTTCATCATGCCATGCTAAAAGGAAAGCTAACTTCAACTAGATTTCCATCATGGTGTGATATATTTGATGACAATGTGGCTGTTTTAGATAGAAAAATACCTTTTGAAATCTAACACACATTAGATTTCACTTACTGTGCAATGTTTTAAAAACGAAATCCAACTCCAGCTAGATTTTCATCATGGTTCAATGTGATTGATGACAATGTGATTGTGTTAGATTTAAAACTGCATTATGAAAACTAATACACATTACCTTTCACTCACGGTGCACTGTTTTAAGAATGAAATAGAACTGTAACTAAATTTTCATCATGGTGTAATGTGATTGATGACAATGTGGTTGTGTCAGATGAACAACTACCTTGTGAAAAGTAACACACTTTATCTTTCATGAATCGTGCAATGTTTTAAGAATGAAAGCTAACTCCAACTAGATTTAAATCGTGGTGCAATTTGATTGATGACAATGTAGTTGTGTTAGATATAAAACTTACTTATGAAATCTATCGCACGTTAGGTTTAACTCAGCATGACATGTTGTTAGAAGGAAGCTAACTCCACTATATTTATATTATAGTGTAATGTATTTGATGACAATGTGGTTGTGTTAGATGGAAAACTATTTCATGAAAACTAACACAGATTAGCTTCTAGTTACCATGCAATGTTTTATGAATGAAAGCTAACTTCAACTAGATTTCCATCATAGTGTAATGTGATTGATGACAATGTGGTTATGTTAGCTGGAAAACTACATTATGAAATCTAACACACATTAACCTTCATTCATCGTGCAATGTTTTAATAATGGAAGCTAACTCTAGCTAGATTTCCAGCACATTCATACACATACATCAATAATCCATGTCCAAAGTCAAATAGGAATTTGGTGGTTTTATCTGAGTTGATATTTGTTATTCTCTGATACTTCTTGGATCTCTTATTATTATCTCTTGATATATATTGTATGTAATTTATATGTAAATTTCCTTTTGCTAGCGAGCACAAGATGTAGGGGAACAATGTTTTGTGGCATACAAAAGGGCTACCCTATTGTTTTGAATTATTGCAACTATATTACTTTTATGAGCATACACTTCATATGGTTTAACCTTAATTACAAACTACAACTCAAATGTGTTACAGAAATTGGGAGAAGTTACATTGGAAAATATAATTTTGACAAGAGGGGAATATGTTGACCTCCTAATTAATGGTCAAGTTATTAGACTAGGAAGGGTTGAATCTACAGAGACTACAACTCATTATGGCAGAGAAATGATTAATGTAGGATATGTTATGGTTTTGATAATTGATATCATTGAACCACATTTGATTGTGGAAGATGTTGATGAAGGGGACTTACATCCATGGAAGATTATAGATTTGAGGCATAACAAAGGTAAATCAAAATCTTGAAATACATGTTAAGTGTTTTTGATAGTACATTGATTGTTTTTTTTGAGCAAATACTAACTTTGTTTAATTTGTTGTATAGATGCAAATGTCTCTTATGCATTTTCTATTGGAGACAAGTTAGATCTTTTGCAATGTGGAGTAAAGGTGGGTGAAGGCTCGATATTCAATACAAAGATTGGTCATAAGGTGCATGGAAGGATGGTAAATATAGGCCCATAGTGGTTAACATTGAGAAGGTGTTAAAACATGATGCTCTTTTGCCACATTCAACAAGATTTGAGAATACACTAGGGGGTGCATTGGGATCTTATGAGATTTGGCTAAAATCAGAGTTGGAACCTCATTGTCATCATCATCTAGTAAATACTCCCCAATATATGCTTACATTCACATGTAAAAATGTTTCTCTTACACATGAATGCATGGGAACAAGCATGTGCATTGCCAAAGGGATCATAGTTAATGTCCGTGAGGATGACATGGTTGAGGGTGAAATGTTAGGTGAAAAATAATTCAATGTTTTTGTGGAAGACATAGATAGAAATTGTGAAAGATGTAGGATTGGGGATAAGTCTATACATTGTTTGGTTAGATGGCCAATAAATAAGTTGGTGGACAATGAAGGTGAGATTTTAAGGGTGAATGAAAATTTCAAGGAGGCACCCAAGGAAATGGCGGTATGGGATCTTATAGAGGACACAAGTCCCTTAAACACATGGGATGGTGATCTTTATAATGAAAAAGATACAGAATCAATTGCTATGCACGTAACGAGGCCATATAAAAGGATTAAACGAGTTGTGGCTACAAAAAAAGTTGGAAACTTTCAAATACAGAGATGAAGAGAAAGAAATACGACTTTTGGCAATGGATGAATGTTGCAAACAAGATTGTCTTCAACATGTGGATATGAAAGCCATTACAGCTATTAGAAGGGGCATGAAACTCTTAAAAAAAGATTGCATTAGGGAATTTGTCTTGAATTCACTCATTTGCAACACAATCATGTCAAAAAGCCATGGCCATGGCCTACCTCCCACTGTTAGGAAAGTAAAGGACATGAGGTTTAATGGAGATATTATTTATAAGAAAGCACGGTACAAGATACATAATATTACTCAAAGCACCTTCTATACTTATCGACATAATTTCCAACAAGGACATATCAAAGGAATTCATGGTAACACCAACAAATACAAACCACGTGCACATACTGTGGAAGCCATAGAAATATTGCACAAAATTGTAAAGGATAATTCATATTTTTCACCAAACCAAACACACTAAGTTGAAGAAGATGGAACTTCTGCTCCTTTAAGATTGTTGCCATCAGTGTACACCCAAAGTTAAAGAGATCAATGAGGCTTTTCAAGAGCTCAATTTTCCATCAATATCACAACCAACAATGAGCAAGATTTGGAATACTCATCTTCCAAATGTGGCATTCTCAAATAACACTAACTTCGTATCATGTTGAAAGCACAGATGAAGACATCGACTACAAAAGAGCTGGAAGAAAAGGCACGAGCTAGACTGAAGAAACATAACAAGATTTTTATGTGTGGAAGATATTTATACTATGCCCACAGAGTTATTTCAAAGCGGTATCCATAGGAATACTTGAGCATTATCCATGATAAAATGGACAAAACAAAGACTTCAATCTCAATATTACGCGTCAAATCAAAATCTGTTGCAGGAACAAACTTGGGTTTGTCGTTGACAGGTATGTTAACACATGGGCATAACACAGGAGGTTTTGGTCATTTCTCCCTACCATTTTTACACATGGGATCACAATTTACCATTACATCTCTTGCAAAGTGCTTAAGGGACCTTGAAGACCCACACCTTGATATGTATGGTGATTTTCTTTGTGAGAGTGGAAGTTAAAGAAACCCACTTTAAAATGCATTACTTCAAAACTCTATTTACTCAAAATGTAGAGTGTACAAGGATGCTTTCCTATCTTTAAATGGAAGCTCAAAAAATCAAAATATTTATTTTAAACCTCTTCCTCCACATTTCTTGTTACAGTTGGACAATGCAACTAGTGATAATAAGAATCATAATGTTTTCATGTTTCTATCACTATTAACTGCACTTGGTGTCTTCATCACTATTGAGGTTGGGTTCTTGCTTGTGGGGCACACCCATGAAGACATAGATGGAACCTATGGAAGAATGTATTCCAACTTGAAAAGTAAAGATATATATTCTTTACCTAAGATGATGGATACATATCGCACAATAGAAGAAAAACGGGTGTTTCCACCTAAACTTATTGACAAAGTGTACAACTTCAAATTTTTTCTTAATGGGTACATCAAGGAGGGGAAAAATGCACTAGTTGGACATCTTAATGTCTAGTAATTCCAATTTCTTGTACTTAATGATTTTCTAGCTATGAGGTATAAAGAATCCATCAGAGACATTGAGTGGTCCGAACCAGTTGAGTTGTGGAATATAGATGATGCAGGTCGACCTATATTGCCCACAGGGGAAGCCATATTTCTTACGTCCCAATGACACTAATGTTTATTTCAAATAACTAAAGGAAGGAATAACATGATACATAAAAATGTGGAAAGAGACTATTGGCAATGAGAATTCACCAATTGTTACAGAGGAATGGAATAAAAAACTAGAGTATTGGAAAAGAGTTCTTGATGCATTCGATGGAATCTACAATGACCATACGCCCTTGGATGAAAGTGGTTCTTCTTCTGATTATCTTTGGCCCAAGACAAGGAAAAATGTTAACGTTGATGGTAATGCACTCCATGCAATATCAAGTATTACGGATGGGGATTTTGATAATGTGACAGATGAACCAGTATATGTTGGACCCAAGTGCAACAAGTCAAAGCTAACATTCGATCCTAGAATTGATGTTGAGAAAGGAAAGATGTTGCTTGTTAGATCAAGAAATGAAGATGAAGGAGAGATGATTTGGATGGCAAAAGCCACCTAAAATATCTTCCAGGATGATGACAACGAGACCCTTCATGTAAAGATTGATTGGTGGCATCCTAGCTCAAGGAAATACAAGGGAAAATTTTTAGAACAATATTGGGTACCAAATCCTGATGACACAGAACTTGGATCTATTCCAATTAATACCATAGTTTGGGCATGGATTCCAAAGAAAGAAGATTGCAAGAAGACCAAGATAAATAAATGTGGTGTACAAGCTGTACTAGATCTGCTTGAGCGGATATAAGGAGATTAGGTGGAGATGATTCATGAATGTAATTTTGCTTTTTGAATGACTTTTAGTATTACATGAAGAAACATTTTTCAATGTTTGTAGTATAATAAATAGTCTTCAAGCTACTTTTTGAGGAATTTTATATTATTTACTACATATATGAAAATTTCACTTCAAGTTCAATGTTAATTCATGTGATGATACTTTATGCGAATTAGATAACACCATTCAAATTTTAACTTTTCAATTTGTCTTTTAGATCAACACAACATTTCACTATATAAAATGTGCATAATTATATTCATTAATGCATTTACAAAACCCTTACCTTATTTATTATTAGCTTTTTCTCACTCTCTTCAATACCACTGCTTTCAACTTTTCATTTTGTTCCCTTGATGATTGGTGGAGTGTCCACTCGAAACATAGGGATGTTTAAATACACACAGTTTAATTCCATAAACTCTCTTTGTCATTATGATTAACTGCGGAAATCTTCATCCTGAAGCTGTACTTGATCTACTTGAGAAAATATAAGGAGATTAGATGGAGATGATTCATGAATGTAACTTTGGTTTTTGAATGACTAATTAATATACATAAAGAAAAAGTTGTCAATGTTTGTAGTATATCAAATATTCTCTTCAAGCTACATTTTGAGGAATTTTATGTTATTTTCTACATATATGAAAATTTTTGTTCAACTTGAATGTTAATTCATGTGATGATACTTTATGCGAATGCACCTTAAAACATCTTATAGACTTGCTTTGTGAATAAATGTAAGGCACTTGCAATAAGGTTTGAAGTGAGTTTTCCCTATTATTCGTTATTATAGTTGATACAAATTTAATTGTACTACTATGTTGCATTCAAATTCATAATTATATTTTCTCGTGTAGACTTTAAAGTGGTGCCAACTTTGTACTAGCATATTAATTTATACTCAATAAATATAGTACTAACATTTTGAGTGTGCAGGTTTTATCAATTTGTCATCATTGTGATTGATTTTATGGATTAAACTATGTGAACGTTTTTCATACCAACGTTTTGAGTGGACACTCCACCCATTCTTGTTACGGGAACCATGAAAAACTCATTGTGGATTGAAAAGATTTCACATAACTTAGTCCAGAAAATCAATCATTAAGTAGTAACATCATGTTAGCTTTAATTCATGTTAGACGTTATCATCAAACATATTGCATCATAAAGACAATTTAATCCACGTGAGATTTAATGTTGATTGTAATGCACTGCATGTAATATAAGTATTATGGATGACAGTTTTGATAATATGACAGATTAACTGGTATATGTTGGACCCAAGTGCAACAAGCTAAAGCCAATATTAAATCCTATGATTGAAGTTGAGAAAGGAAATATGTTTCTAGTTAGATCATGAACAGAGGATGAAGGAGAAATAATTTGGATGGCAAAAGCCACCTCATATATCTTCCAGAATGATGAAAGTGAGAGTCTTCATGTAAATGTTGATTGATGGAAGCCTAGTTCAGGGAAATACAAGGGAAAGTTTTAGAACAATATTGGGTACCAACCTTGATGACACATGACTTGGATCTATTCCATTTAATACCATAGTTTGGGCATGGATGCAAAAGAAAGAATATTGTAGGAATACCACGATAAATAAATGTGGTGTACAAGTTGTAGTTGATTTGCTTGACTGAATATAAGGAGATTAGTTGGAGATGATTCATGAATGTAATTTTCTCTTTGAACGAGTTATTAATATACAAAAAGAAACATAAACAATTTTCAATGTTTGTTGTCTATCAAATATTCTCTTCAAGCCTTTTTTTGAGGAATTTTATATTATTTACTAATATGAAAATTTTGGTTCAACTTCTATGTTAATTCATTTGATGGTACTTTATGTGAATTAGATAACACCATTCAATTTTTAACTTTTCAATTTGTTTTTTACATAAACTCAACATGTCACTATATCAAATGTGCATAATCATATTCAATAATAAACCTTAAATCATCTTCTAGACTTCCTCTGTGAATAAATGTAAGGCACTTGCAATAAGGTTTGAAGTGACTTTTCCCTATTATTTGTTAGTATAGTTGATATAAACTTAATTGTTCTACTCTATTGTATTCTAATTAATATTATATTTTCTTATGTAGCCTTTAGAGTGGTGTGAACTTTGTACTAGTGCAATATCTTATACTCAACAAAGGCAAAGTAGTAACATTTTCAGAGTGTAGGCTTTCACAGTTTGTCATCATTGTGAATGATTTTCTCGATTAAGTTGTCAGTGAGTTTTTCAAACCAACATTTCAAGTGGGCATTCCACGCATGATCATCGGGGGAACAATGTAAAATTCATTATGATTTGAAAAGCTTTCACATATCTTAATCCTGAAAATCAATAGCGAAGTATTAACATTTAATGTCCAATACTACATAAGTTAATAATAGTCACAACACAATATTAATATGTTGTGAAATAACTTTATATTATGGAAGAAACTTTTTACACAAATTATTAATAATTCACTAGTCAAATATTGGTGAAATTTTTTTTAATACGTAAATATAAATATTAATGATAATCGAAGTATATCATTAAATACATTTATAGGTAAAATTTCTCACGCAAATTGTTATTCAAAAAATCAACATTCATTAACTTAGTTTTTAATACACCACCACCACCAACAACAATAATAATAAATTATGTCTCTATTCTAATTCATAATTTATTTTAATCATTACTAAGATAAAACCTATTTTACTCTAAGTCATAAAATATTTTCTCTTGTCCACTATCAAGTGGTGCCAACTTCCAAAAATAAAACATCATACTCAAAAAAGACTTAGACTTACTATGGTAACTCAACCTAGACACATTAGTTAACATAATTTCAATTAAATAAAATTCAAAGATAATAATAGCAACAAACATTGATTATTAATGTCATTAAATAACTTTAATAATAAAATGTTTAAAAGTATTCTATAATCTATTTTTTGGGATATAATCATTGATCAACTTAACTTATATTAAACCAGCGTAGATCCAAATCCTAGGCTCTATCAAGAGCCGAGAGGGATCAAATATCTTCAGTTGCAAACCAATGCCAGGATATTAGATGATTGATGGAGATAACCATTCTTGATAGTTGAATGTGAAAAAAGCAGCAGCCAGCAGAACTCCAAGTGCATTAGTGTATGCAAAATCTTTTTTGTTGAAATTGTTTAGGAACTAAGAAATAATCATATTGGTTAGAGAGTGATGTGTCGTAAAGATATAGTGATCATTATTTCTTAAAAAATAACTAAATTCTCTTTTTAAAACTATACCAAACTTTGTATATATATTTTTAATATACTATTCTATACTAATTTATATATACATATAGATATATATATATAACACGCAATAAACTCATCACACTATTACATGTATAGTGACGAATAATTCTATTAAGAAATAACATAAAAGAATTAGGTTGAGAAACTCTTAAATCCTTCACAATCTTTAATCTCTTGTGCAATAATTCTTGATAAAATGTCGTTGAGAAATTCTCGAAACCTTCACGATCTTCAGATTGAAACGTTGGCAATCTATTGCAATGATAATAAACACAGCTCAGATTTTCAATGCTCTGATAACACACTATATACTTCTAGATGAGGATGACGATGATGGAGAACCATTCTGAATCGAATAGTTGATTCTGAAAAAGGCAGCAGCGAAGGGAGGTCCAAGTGCATTAGTGTCTGCAAAATCTCTCGTACTGAAATTGCTCCGCGATGCAGGGATAATCATATGCGTAGGATACTCGTTGAATATTGTGAAAACTATCATGCCGGTACGCATGTATCTTGCACTTGGAGCTTCATACGTAACCATATCGTACCATCGCGTCCCTAAGATTAACAAACATATCCACTACGGTTAACATTACGGAAAGCATTCAATCGATCGATTTCTAGCTATTTCAAACATATCCACTACGGTTAACATTACGGAAAGCATTCATCCAATCGATCGAGGCTTTGTCAATATTTTCACAGCAGGCACGGCTCGGCTCGGCTTGTTTTAAAGTAAGTGTGTTCTAAGGGTTTTTGTTGGCTTGAAATTGATATGATCTGAGATGTTGATTTCAACCCAGAACTGAAAACCCTTCATTTTCTACTTGCTGATCCTTTGCTGCTTCTTTGCTCTGGCAGAAAACTATAGTTCTTTGTTACAATTATTTGTTAGGGTGAGGGTTTTTGAGTAAGAGGCTACGGTTTTGTAACTTTACTTCTAATTTTTTTTATAGCCGACATAACATTATGTAACGTTACGTAACGTTACAACATTACATAACGCTACAACGTTACGTAACATTACAAGATCTACCCCATACTAGGCTGTAGAGAGCCTCTCGGCTCAAAAATATACATAATAGTAATATAAATAAATTATATTTTTGTTCTAACGTATAATTGATTTTGATCATTAAAATAATAAACTTAGCATAGTAACATTTAATATATAATAGTTTTTCTTGTCACTTGCAAAATGTTGCCAACCTTCTAATATATTACAACATGATACTCAACACATACAATATTACTTGGTATGTCGAGAATTAAAATTGTTACCGTAACAAACAAATTTGTATTATGTCATTGAATAATTTTTAAATGGGTCATTCTAAAATTGTGCCAACCTTCTACTAGTATAGGAACTCAACACCAACAATGTACTAGTTACCATATCAAATTATAATTCAATTGCTTAACCATAGTAACATATGCAATATTAATGTCATTACATAAACTTAATCAACTTATCATTTAATACAAACTATAAATAATATTAATAGAAATTATGTAAGGAATCAAAGTCTAAGAATTTCATCATTTTGAAAGAATCAAAGTCTAAGACTTCCATCATTTTGATTTGTCATAGATGATTATAAAGGTGTAATCTAGGTGTTAACATAGTCCCTCTCCTCTCATGTTATAAAGGGTGCTAGCTCAATGGAATAACACCTTCATTACAAGCAGGACAATGGTGTTTCGATTACTCGGTGCCTTAACATAAATTAATAGATGATATAAAATCTTATGATAATATAAATATTGTAAGATATCTATATTTTCAATATAAATATGCTCTTTTCAATTAAACACATTGTTCAATTACTTCATAAATTAATAAAGAACACTTGCAATAATCAATTCAGTTGGTTTTCCCCCTTTCCTCTTGTATATGAAAAAAATCAAACTGTACTACACTAATGCTATTCTAGTTTATAATTGATTTTGATTGTTAATAATTACTACGACAATGTTTATAATCGTTGTAGTAACAAATACAATATTGGTATTATGTCATAAAATCATTTAATCAACTTAACATTTAATACAAACTATAAAAATATTAATATAAATTTTGTAAGGAGTCAAAGGCTATGAATTTCCTCATTTCGAAAGAACTCAATCTAGCGGAAGTTTTAAATTCTAGATCTAACCCATCTAGTTCTAATTGAGATGTAATATTTCCTCTAGTTCTAATTGAGATGTAATATTTCCTTTTGAATGGTTGAATACTAAAGTTTTACTTGAAATAAATAGAAAATATTAATTGAGAAATTAGTTCATTGGATTAATTATTCCAAATTTAATGGAATAGTTCTTTGAGTTGATTTTTCTAGATTTAATAGAATATGTATTTAGATATTTACAAAAAACTCAATGTGGATGAAGTCCTTGTAATAGAGTATTTCCAAATTTAATGAAATATGTGTTACTAACACACAATAACATACCCTACATTACCCTATGACACTAACATCACACCATACTAACATACAATAACATACCATAACATAACATACTAACAATATACCATAACACTAAGTCATGCATGCATGTGTAATATATACCATATCATACCCTACAATACCCTATGATACTAACATCATACCATACTAACATACATCATACCCTACAAACCCTAAATTGGTTGAAGTAAACCCTAGTTCCATCTCATTATTTGTCAACCCTAGTGATAGCATGCAAAGTGGTGTTCATGAAAGCCTAGTCGGTTTCCGATTTGTACATGGCCATGTGTTTCTAGTTCCCTCTCCTAACTTGCAAATTGCTCACTAAACCCTAGTTCCATCTCATACCTTGTCAACCCTAGTTGGTGCATACAAATTGGTGTTCATGAAGGCCTAGTTGGTGCATGCAAGTATTGGTGATCATGTGTTTCTAGTTCCCTCTCTTAACTTGCAAATTGCTCACTAAATCCTTGTTCCATCTCATACCTTGTCAACCCTAGTTGGTGCATGCAAGTTGGTTTTCATGAAAGCCTAGTTGGTGCATGCAAGTATTGGTGGTCATGCGTTTCTAGTTCCCTCTCTTAACTTGAAAATTGCGCACTAAACCCTACTTCCATCTCATACCATGTCAACCCTAGCTGGTGCATGCAAATTGGTGTTCATGAAAGCCTAGTTGGTGCATGCAAGTATTGGTGATCATGTGTTTCTAGTTCCCTCTCTTAACTTTCAAATTGCTCACTAAACCCTAGTTCCATCTCATACATTTTCAACCCTAGCTGGTGCATGCAAATTGGTGTTCATGAAAGCCTAGTTGGTGCATGCAAGTATTGGTGATCATGTGTTTCTAGTTCCCTCTCTTAACTTTCAAATTGCTCACTAAACCCTAGTTCCATCTCATACATTTTCAACCCTAGCTGGTGCATGCAAATTGGTGTTCATGAAAGCCTAGTTGGTGCATGCAAGTATTGGTGATCATGTGTTTCTAGTTCCCTCTCTTAACTTTCAAATTGCTCACTAAACCCTAGTTCCATCTCATACATTTTCAACCCTAGCTGGTGCATGCAAATTGGTGTTCATGAAAGCCTAGTTGGTGCATGCAAGTATTGGTGATCATGTGTTTCTAGTTCCCTCTCTTAACTTTCAAATTGCTCACTAAACCCTAGTTCCATCTCATACATTTTCAACCCTAGCTGGTGCATGCAAATTGGTGTTCATGAAAGCCTAGTTGGTGCATGCAAGTATTGGTGATCATGTGTTTCTAGTTCCCTCTCTTAACTTGCAAATTGCTCACTAAACCCTAGTTCCATCTCATACCTTTTCAACTCTAGTTGGTGCATGCAAATTGGTGTTCATGAAAGCCTAGTCGGTGCATGCAAGTATTGGTGATCATGTCTTTCTAGTTCCCTCTCTTAACTTGCAAATTGCTCACTAAACCCTAGTTCCATCTCATACCTTGTCAACCATAGTTGGTGCATGAAAATTGTAGTTGGTGCATGGAATTATTGGTGATCATGTATTTCTAGTTCCGTCTCTTAACTTGCAAATTGCTCACTAAACCCTAGTTCCATCTCATACCTTGTCAACCCTAGTTGGTGCATGCAAATTGGTGTTCATGAAATCCTAGTTGGTGCATGCAAGTATTGGTGATCATGTGTTTCTAGTTCCCTCTCTTAACTTGCAAATTGCTCACTAAACCCTAGTTCCATCCCATACCTTGTCAACCCTAGTTGGTGCATGCAAATAGGTGTTCATGAAAGCCTAGTTGGTGCAAGCAAGTATTTTGATCATGTGTTTCTAGTTCCCTCTCTTAACTTGCAAATTGCTCACTAAACCCCAGTTCCATCTCATAACTTGTCAACCCTAGTTGGAGCATGGAAATTAGTGTTCATGAAAGCCTAGTTGGTGCATGCAAGTATTGGTGATCATGTGTTTCTAGTTCCCTCTCTTAACTTGCAAATTTCTCACTAAACCCTAATTCCATCTCATACCTTGTCAACCCTAGTTGGTGCATGCAAATTGGTGTTCATGAAAGCCTAGTTGGTGCATGCAAGTATTGGTGATCATGTGTTTCTAGTTCCCTCTCTTAACTTGCAAATTGCTCACTAAACCCTAGTTCCATCTCATACCTTGTCAACCATAGTTGGTGCATGAAAATTGGTGTTTATGAAAGCCTAGTTGGTGCATGTAAGTATTGGTGATCATGTCTTTCTAGTTCCTTCTCTTAACTTGAAAATTGCTCACTAAACCCTAGTTCCATCTCATATCTTGTCAACCCTAGTTGGTGCATGCAAATTGGTGTTCATGAAATCCTAGTTGGTGCATGCAAGTATTGGTGATCATGTGTTTCTAGATCCCTCTCTTAACTTGCAAATTGCTCACTAAACCCTAGATCCATCTCATACCTTTTCAACCCTAGTTGGTGCATGCAAATGGGTGTTCATGAAAGCCTAGTTGGTGCAAGCAAGTATTGGTGATCATGTGTTTCTAGTTCCCTCTCTTAACTTGCAAATTGCTCACTAAACCCTAGTTCCATCTCATAAATTGTCAACCCTAGTTGGAGCATGGAAATTGGTGTTCATGAAAGCCTAGTTGGTGCATGCAAGTATTGGTGATCATGTGTTTCTAGTTCCCTCTCTTAACTCGCAAATTGCTCACTAAACCCTAGTTTCATCTCATACCTTGTCAACCCTAGTTGGAGCATGCAAATTGGTGTTCATGAAAGCCTAGTTGGTGCATGCAAGTATTGCTGATCATGTTTTTCTAGTTCCCTCTCTTAACTCGCAGATTGCTCACTAAACCCTAGTTCCATCTCATACCTTGTCAACCCTAGTTGGTGCATGCAAATTGGTGTTCATGAAAGCCTAGTTGGTGCATGCAAGTATTGGTGATCATGTGTTTATAGTTCCCTCTCTTAACTTGCAGATTGCTCACTAAACCCTAGTTCCATCTCATACCTTGTCAACCCTAGTTGGTGCATGCAAATTGGTGTTCATGAAAGCCTATTTGGTGCATGCAAGTATTGGTGATCTTGTGTTTCTAGTTCCCTCTCTTAATTTGCAGATTGCTCACTAAACCCTAGTTCCATCTCATACCTTGTCAACCCTAGTTGGTGCATGCAAATAGTTGTTCATGAAAGCCTAGTTGGTGCATGCAAGTATTGGTGATCATGTGTTTCTAGTTCCCTCTCTTAACTTGCAAATTGCTCACTAAACCCTAGTTCCATCTCATACCTTGTCAACCCTAGTTGGAGCATGCAAATTGGTGTTCATGAAAGCCTAGTTGGTGCATGCAAGTATTGGTGATCATGTGTTTCTAGTTCCCTCTCTTAACTTGCAAATTTCTCAGTAAACCCTAGTTCCATTTCATATTTTGTCAACCCTAGTTGGTGCATGCAAATTGGTGTTCATGAAAGCCTAGTTGGTGCATGCAAGTATTGGTGATCATGTGTTTCTAGCTACCTCTCCTAAATTGCATGATTGCTCACTAAACCCTAGTTCCATATCATACCTTGGTAACCCTAGTTGGAGCATGCAAATTGGTGTTCATGAAAGCCTAGTTGGTGCATGCAAGTATTGGTGATCATGTGTTTCTAGTTTCCTCTCCTAAATTGCATGATTGCTCACTAAACCCTAGTTCCATCTCATCCCTTGGTACCCCTAGTTGGAGCATGCAAATTGGTGTTCATGAAAGCCTAGTTGGTGCATGCAAGTATTGGTGATCATGTAAGCCTAGTTGGTTTCCGATTTGTACATGGCAATGTAATTAAATGTATATTAAAATAAAAACATCAAGAAATGTAAATTTCAACAACTCGAGAGCTTGTTATTTTCCGAACTCTATTTGGTGGTGTCTAAAGACACCATTCTTGGAGCCTCCAATGTGCCATAGATGGTGTTTGTATCCTAGGCACACGAAATGCTAGACATTAGTAACATCATAAGAAAGAAAAGAGAACCCAATGAAAATGTGCAAACATGATTTATAGATAACTCACCCGAGGTTGTACGATCATGTTTATAGTGTCCAATATCCTCTGAATAATATTATGTCTGTGAATGGTATCTGTCAATCACAAGTTTATTACATTGGGAATAAAGTAAGGCTAAATAATTGAAATTGTGCTTCAGAATTCACTCTAAAGGTTAAATAACGCACCTGAAAATGCACTCATACAAGTAGGGCATCCGGATCATCTCTGGTGTCGATGGTGTCCATCAATATTTCGTGCTCTATATGACGTAGCAAGTATCGTACATGTGACCTATTTTTGTTACCAAGTGTACGCAGCTTGATGTTTATACCAACTAATAGGTTGGTGAATTGGTATACAATAGCTCCTAGTCTATAATGCTGATATACATACCCACCCTTCCTTTTCTGTTGTGCTGCAAGTGTCAAGTACTCCCCTTTTATAACCATCGGGCCGGTTGGGAATTCAATATTTTCATCATCTGTAACAGGTTCTAGAATGGTTTGTTTCCCCTCTAAGCAACGTGCCAACCAATAGTCAAAACCCCATTCATTATTTTTTGGGGCAACCACTGCATATATCTGACCTGTGAAAGGAAATAGGTCGAGTTAACAATACATTTTGTAAATAAGGTCTTGCATTTCTAATTTCTACATAAATTAAATTCTATATAGGTCGAGTAAACAATACATAAATGCATTTTCCAAATGGTCTATTTCATTAACCCTGTTGAAATTGGTTCCAAGTGTCACTCGATCCCATGCATCAACGGTATCTATATCCTCACAATCATCCCATTCACCGATGCTACAGGAACTGCAAAAGCAAGCCTTCAATCTTGTCCAAATTTGTAGGGCCGAGTTGTATGAGATTCTAATTGAATGAAATTGTCAAGTTCCATGCACTGTGTTCACCCGATGTGTTTGTGATCGGTCCACATTTGTCACATCCCAGAATATTCTTTGCACTAACTGTTTCCTTGTTGCTTGTTCTCCCATGATAGATGCACACCATTGGACTATAGATGCAGCGTCTCGAAGGCGAGCACCTATAAACTTCATCTCTTCCCTTTGAAGGGAAGTTTTAATGCATGCACCAGCACCATCGTGCTCTCCTTCTCCATGACCAGTTTCAAAGTAGTTCCATACATGTGTCACCTTGTATTTTATGTGCAACAAACATAACCATTCAAATACACGTGCATTCTTGAACTGTCTAGCACAGCCATCAGACCAAATGAAATGATGATAAAATGGTATATCCATAGCTATCACGTGATCATAGAATAATTTAAAGCAATGTTTCACGTAATGGATGTCATGGGTCCGTTCGTCACTTATGTAGAAGTGACTTTATTTCAGTATATCATGTTTCTCTTCATTGCTATCTTGCCCATGTTAATACGTGATATGCACCATTATGCTCATCTGCTTTGAGTGATAGTATTGACTTTGAATTTCATTTTGTATATGTAGGGTGTAATTTTCCGCAAAGTCAACCACTGATAGTATTGTTCCGAGAGGGAATGTGTCCCGACATATTCTGAATTGCTCATCTTGCCACTGTGCCATATCGACAAGTTGAATGTACTGTTGGATCTTTCCACGAAACTCTGGAATAAAATCACATACTCGCACCTGGTACATGAATATTAATATGTCAATAAACCACATAAAAAAATGTGTACAGGAATATTAATTTGTCAATATTCAACAATTTACCTGTGAAGTCACCAATTTAATCTTCCTGCTTTCTTTCCCATCATTTAGCTAATATGTCTCATACTGATAGTTCTGCTTCTTGACAATTGCATTCCTGAATGCTTGATCTTCACTTTCATGGATGCAATCAGACCATAATGATAGCCCACCACAATTGTTGCAAGAACCGTCTACAGATTGTTTTAAGTAATGTGTTTGCCCATCTTGCCTCAGACACATTATGCTATGGATGAAATCTCTGGATGACATTGGCGGTACTGTACTTGAGCATTCCTGCACATGGTTAGGATGCAAAAAACGACGTATATGTGCAAATGTATGGTAATATAGGTCAAACTCTATGTGGTATCTACAACAACAAGTGTTCCGGATGGTATTGATTCTAACATACCAAGGCTTGCATTTTTCAAAAGATCTTTTCCCGAGCCTTAGCTCTACGTGGGCAACTTTAAACATCTCAAACAGTTGAGTTTGTGTCATGTCAAGATAATGGTTAACATGAGGTTCAGTGTTTCTAGAACCCCTACAATGTTTTAACACATCCTTTGTGTTAGAAGAAGGCCTAGTGTTATCATGCCAAAACGTTTGCACTAGGCCCTTCACTGTTTCGACTAACTTCATGTCTTTGCAGGGAAACCTACTGCTAAATGCCCATAATGTTTCCATTTGTCCCTCTATATCAAGGATGTCTCTTCTTACTGAATATTTTTTAAGTGTCTTTGGATGTAAAGGCACAATTTGTGATGTGCATTTAAGTAAACGACATTGTCTTGTGGATCTACATACAATTGATTCAGCCAATACACGACGAGCCACATTACAGTCTTGTGAACGAATTTTTTCACCAATCAATGTGAATGTAGTAGCAAGATATTTAACAATGTGATTACTTGATTTGATATTCTTCGTTGTTGTTATGCCTAAATTTCTTCTAACAGTTGCCATATTTCTAGATTTAAGCAAAGCTAAAAACAATTGGCATTTACCAGCTTCGGATTTGTTATCAAAATATCGTTTCATTATTTGAGAAGAATGACGAAGGATAGTGCGTTTAGCCACCTTACCTTCCATGGAAGTCAATCCGCTCTCGTCCACTTGTATTCGTTTAGGAGTTCTCTTTTGTTTTGATGCAAAATTTGTTGCCATTTGAAATGTTGGAGTGACGTTTACATCCACTACATGCTCACAACTTCAATCAGGAGATTGAACCACCAAACATGGTTGTTGCTGAGTCACATTTGCATCGGGAGTAACATAATTATTGAACTCTTCACAAGATTGTCCGTTTACTAATGGATCAATAATATCAACTTCCGTATAACCAGCTTCCTTTAATGTTGCATTATATTCCTCAGCCTCTACGTCAGGTATTTGTTGAGGGGGAATGGGAACTATTTGCTCATGTAATGAATGCCGACGATTTCTTGAATCTTCCCTCTTTTTTTGTTTTTAATTTTCTGCTTCTTCAGGTGTAAGCACCTTCCTTGCTGACTTTCGTCCTCTATTACGTACATTCCCCATTGAAATCCACCCAAACCTGTACAAAACTATGGAATTATGTAAGTAATGATAAAAAATTGCATGTTGAACAATTCTCTGTGCACGGGTTCAGACAAATTATGTCTTTTGATACAGTAAACCTGGCCCACAGGACACCACCCAACATTTTGTATAAAACACATATCGCATATGCGATATAACGCACCTCCGATATATAGCATATGCGATATTGATTTCCATCTTTTTAATGAACGGGAAGGTTTTTTACATGTTCTCCAAAATGCATATGCGATTTAGTGCATATGAGATATATCGCATATGCGATTTAGTGCTCACTGGATATATGCAATTTACATTTATCTATGCTTATGAAGATGATGATGAACAATGATGGTGATGATGAGGAGGATGATGACTATGATGATGATGATGAGGATGAGGGTGATGATGAGGATTATGATGAGGATGAGGATGGTGATGATGATGAGGATTATGATGATGAGGATGAGGATGGTGATGATGATGAGGATAAGGGTGTCAATGATGGTGAGGATGAGGGTGATGAACAATGATTATGAGGATGAGAATGATGATGATGATGATGATGATGAGGATGAGGGTGATGGTGATGATGACGATGATGTGGATGAGGATGAGGGTGATGATGATGATGAGGATGAGGGTGGCGATGAAGATGATGATGAACAATGATGGTGATGATGAGGAGGATGATGACTATGATGATGATGATGAGGATAAGGGTGATGATGATGATGATGATGATGATGATGACCATGATGATGATGATGAGGATAAGGGTGATGACTATGATGTTGATGATAAGGATGAGGGTGATGATGATGATGAGGAGGATAAGGGTGATGATGATGATGAGGATGAGGATGATGATGATGATGATGAGGATGAGGGTGATGAGGATGATGATGATGACCATGATGATGATGAGGAGGATGAGGGTGATGATGATGATTATGAGGATGAGGGTGACGATGAAGATGATGATGAACAATGATGGTGATGATGAGGAGGATGATGACTATGATGATGATGATGAGGGTGATGATGATGATGATTATGATGAGGATGAGGATGATGATGATGATGATGATGATGATGATGACCATGATGATGATGAGGAGGATGAGGGTGATGATGATGATGATGATGATGATGAGAAGGATGAGGGTGATGATGATGATGATGATGATGAGGATGGTAATGATGATGAGGATGAGGGTGATAAACAATGATGATGAGGATGAGGATGATGATGATGATGATGATGATGATGAGGGTGATGATGAAGATGATGAGGATGAGGGTGATGATGATGATGAGGATGAGGGTGAGGATGAAGATGATGATGAACAATGATGGTGATGATGAGGAGGATGATGACTATGATGATGATGATGAGGGTGAGGGTGATGATGATGTTGATGAGGATGAGGATGATGATGATTATGATGATGATGATGATGACCATGATGATGATGATGAGGATAAGGGTGATGATGAAGATGAGGAGGATGAGGGTGATGATGATGATGAGGTTGACGATGATGATGATGAGGATGAGGATGAGGATGATGATGGTGATGATGATGATGATGATGATGATGATGATGATGAAGCTGAAGAGGATGAGGGTGATGATGATGATGATGAAGATGAGGATGAGGATGATGAGGTTGAGGATGAGGGTGATGATGATGATGATGATGACCATGATGATGCTGATGAGGATGAGGGTGATGATGATGATGAGGATGAGGATGAGGATGAGGGTGATGATGAGGATGAGGATGAGGATGATGATGATGATGATGATGATGACCATGATGATGCTGATGAGGATGAGGGTGATGATGATGATGAGGATGAGGATGAGGGTGACGATGAAGCTGATGAGGATGAGGATGAGGATGAGGATGATGATGATGATGAGGATGAGGGTTATGATGATGATGATGATGATGACCATGATGATGCTGATGAGGATGAGGGTGATGATGATGATGATGATGAGGATGAGGGTGATGATGATGATGAGGGTGATGATGAAGATGATGATGAACAATGATGGTGATGATGAGGAGGATGATGACTATGATGATGATGATGAGGATGAGGGTGATGATGGTGAGGATGAGGATGATAAGGATGAGGGTGATGATGATGATGATGATGATGATGATGATGACCATGATGATGATGATGAGGATGAGGGTGATGATGAAGATGAGGAGGAGGAGGAGGAGGAGGATGACTATGATGATGATGATGATGATGAGGGTGATTTTGATGATGATGATGATGAGGATGAGGGTGGTGATGATGATGAGGATGAGGGTGATGAACAATGATGCGTTAGGACAAAACCAGATTAGTTAAGACAAAATGCATATGTGTTATAGCTTTATCATATAGCATATGCGTTATATCGCATATGCAATATGAATAAGCTATAACACATATGCGTTATAGCTTATTCATATCGCATATGCATTATATCGCATATGTGATATGAATAAGCTATAACGCATATGCATTATTTTAAAACTAAAATAATTGGCGGGAATAAGGTTTGGCATTAGGTTCGAAAATAGCTTCAGACTATCGAACCTATTGGCTAGGACAAATAAACTAGGGCTATTGCTTGTCTTTTAGAACTCTATCAATATGGTCAGTTTAGATGGCGTGTTTTGCTATGACATACACAATATTTTTTTATGAAAATCTAGGATATTGTAGGGTACGATCTTCTGATTATGAATATGTAATTTTTTCCTTCAAAACTATGTTTTATTTATTTATAATTATTTTTCTAAATGACACACGTCAGTTTTCGAAAATACATACATTGATTGTTTGTTATATAACTTTTGATTTCCATCACCATTTCCCAATAAAACTATATGGTGCACTAGACGAGATCAAGCTCTATGATCTTATATTTATAAATCAAGGATTTCATTAATTTTTGCCCCTAAAGTGTTGCACCCGCACATAAGGTTTTAATTTCAAGATTTTGTGACTTCAATAAATAATAATAATAAAAATAATTCATGAAAAATTATGAATAAATAGTGTTGCACTAGGCCCATATGTCCTTTATATTTCTGCAATATTTTATCCCAAATTGACATCATTTACCTCATATATTGTTGCACCCACACAAACATATATGTTAAGATGTGCTGAAAATTTGAAAACCCACTTTCACGGAAACTAATTTTATAATCATTTACACACATTTTCTCTGCATAAATGCTATATATTATGAAATCTGATTCAATTTCCTATCTTTTCTCTTTTTACTTCATCTTCAAATAAGTTAGGGAAGTACCCTTAATTTTCACCTAAAGTCATAGTTTTCCATTTATTCCAGTATTATGTGGCATCTAAAGTGTCTTTAAAGGAGTCCATGATTGTGCATCAGCCCTGGTGGCATTTGGAAACAAGAAAATGATACAATTATTAAGCATGATTTAGGTCATCGTCTTAGATGAACAATCAACTACATGAAAAGAACATTGATGTATCTATGAGTCAAAAAGTACAGGTCCAACAATATCTTTGGTGACAATACCCAACATTTATATATGGTTTCTATCACATATTCCTTTAAATTCATATAGTACAAGCTATTGACAATATGGTTCAAAATTTTATGTTTTTTGACCATCTATTTTTATGATGGATTAATGATCTATAGCGGATCCATTTTATTTGAATAAATTTTTGTAATGGACTATATGACCCATGAGCAAGGTGTTTCATTTTAAATATAATGAATTGTGACTTTTTTTCTCGTGGAAAAAAAAACAAAAAAAAACAACACTTTATTAGAGCTCCCAAGATAGCATACACCATTTCTCTTAACATATATGATGGCATGTGCCATTTTTAATAAGATTAACAACACTTTAACATCACATAATACAATTAGTATAACATGTGGTGCTAGAAAATGGATTATAGTATTGTCAATATTTCACATGTAATGGTTTTGATTTGTAATCTTCCTTGATAAGAAAACATATGTATAAGTTATTGGTTTTCGAGTAAAAACATGTAATCTCAGTGTTATGGATCGCTACAATAATGAATTTCCTAATTTTTTAACTTGTCATAACTAGGGTGATCTAGGAGTGTTTCTTTTAAATCTTTTTGATATAGCAAAATTGATCTCCAGTTTGGTCGAAAATCTGTAAAATATCTCAGAATCCTATATATTATCTATGGAAATCTCATCAATATGGGTTCCATTAAGTATTTGAGAGTGCTTAATTTATTTATAGATTTAAACTCCAAAACATAAAATAAATGCACTGCTGCTATAAATAGTTTTATTTATTTTTATAACTAGCAATTGCACCTTGGGGTGCAATAAAAGAATACTGTATTGAAGGGGAACTTGGGTGATGAAAAAGGCGGAGGAAAAATAAGCTATTGGGAGAACCAAAAAACTAAAAGTGAAAACATGAGATTTTGATACAATATTCTCAAAACATTAGATTATTCACATTATTGGCGATCACAGTTTAGCATTCCAAAACTAAATAGGAAAACCAAAAAAATAAATTGTTGTTGCATTCATATGGATTTTTTGAATGAAGTATCATCCTTATATTATGTGGAAGCTAATGTACTGAGTTACAGTGAAAACAAAAACAAAACAACCAGTACTAATCTAGAGCAAAGAACTTAAAATATATGTTTAAATGAATATTTCTCAACAATTGAGAATCTAAACAACTGAATTTTACAGAGAAGATTCATCCATAGGTGGCCCTTCCATGAAAAATTCAACTTCTAAAATCTTGGATTTGGAAAATTGTAAAACTGATGTTGAATGAATTGAATTTGAATTCCCACTTTATGGCTAAATGATTTTTTGGAGTGGCACTCAAGATTTGGCTGTTAGGCAAGGAATGATATGTTCTTCAATGGATAGGTTTATGTGCTCAAGCATTGGTTAAGAGAGTTTCCATCTCAAAATATTGTCCAATTATAACAAATTTTGGGGTATCATGTGGTGCATTACTAATGGTGAAACTAGAGTTCATCGCTGGCAATTTTGTTCCTAGAGGTTTTTTGCATTTGTGTGGAAGCAAATGCCATTATTACAAGGATGCTTGGAAGATAAATAAAGAAATCAAAGAGATTGAACAATCTTGTAGATGGGTTTGGGGCTCTCTAGAAATCATTTTCATATGAGAATTGTGAAAATTATTAAAGGTTTGTTTGCTAATTTTCAAGTTTCAATAGCTAGGCCTTGTAACTGGATTAATTGTTTCTTTAAGTATATTGATATGTCACAATTGTTGTTGAATGGTATTTTTATTTTGGTGAATAATTTGTTTTTCGGAATTTGAAACTACTCACTCTAATCTTTTACCTGAGAAAATACCTTGGGCACTCTCTTGAAATAGAAAATGTTGCAGATGTAATTCCAACCTCTACTAAACATCTGATTATTGATACTAAGAAAGAAAAATTGATGAGGAAGGAGGTGATACTAAAGTTGATAATATTTTTCTTGACATGTAGCAAGTTGTGGAACAGTTGGCATCTGGTGATAGCAAGATATTTTAAGGCACTTTGTTGATTCATTCGCTTTGAAATGGAGTTCAATGCCAATATGGATTTAAGTCAAGTCTTCCC
Source organism: Pseudotsuga menziesii (assembly GCA_001517045.1). Taxonomy (NCBI): domain Eukaryota; kingdom Viridiplantae; phylum Streptophyta; class Pinopsida; order Pinales; family Pinaceae; genus Pseudotsuga; species Pseudotsuga menziesii. The sequence continues at coordinate 77,532 of LPNX010197900.1, read as the reverse complement.
TCTAGATTCTTGGCATCATGGAAGCACTCATATCAAGGGGATTATGCTTATAATTGTATCATTGTTACAAAATATTGTGGAATATTTTGAACTTCTTCCTTGGGATTTGGGAAAGGGGGGTCCTAAACACAATGGAAACTATCATGAGGTTAGATTCATATAGGCGTCATTGACTATAAATGTGATTAAATATTGCATTTTTTTATATGCTCCGATCTCTCAGCAAATAAAAGACATATGAATTACATGTCCATGAATTCAATGTTGGACTCAAGATACATATGGCCTATCCAACTTGTCTTGTTTCTTAGGTAAAAAAATGTCTAGATCCAAGCCCCCAGTACGAGTTCAATGAAATTCACTTGGATTCCCAATTAAGAATGCACCATCATCTGGAAATTTCCACAAGACATACAAATATCCCATTTTATCTATGTTACAATGAACAAAATTAACACAAAAAAATCTATGATTCAATGAACAAAATTAACTATGTAAAAATATATGCATACGTATTGGAAGAAATTGCTTTGGTATTACCTTCTTGATGTGTCTCTAACAAGACATTCTAATGATACAGATGTAGGTCTAGAGATATCAAATAGGGTTCATAGGAACCAATGTAGGGGTACTGAGGAGTAGAAGCAATAGAGGCCAATAGAGTGTTTAGGAGGGTTTAATCACTAGAGGATCCATTATTGAGTGACTTCTTCCTTAGTGGGAAATGGTATAACAATAGTTGTTTGGAGAGAAGAGATAGAATGAATTTAAATAACCTAACTCCTTGTACACGTAGACTAAGATTATATTATTCGAGGGACACCATCAGTCCGAATAAAGGCACTGCACTAAATTCGACATTGAGGTAGCATTATCACTTGCTCGAAGAATAGCCTGATTAGTTAAGGTACTTATTGTAAACATGATGCATAATGATTCAAAGAGAAAATTAAATCATTTATATGATGAGATAATCATCACATATAATCATGTTGAATTAGGAGATATTATTGCTCACTTGGATATCTCCTAATTAACACAATATGGTGAGGGTGAATCCTATTATTGGAAATGATGAAAAATATATCTTGTCTCCATTTATTAAGGATTACTAAACTGAACTAGGGCTTGTTTCTCTTGCTCATATTAAAAGACCCTCTTGGTTACACCCTTCAAATTCTGATTGGTTCACTACTAAAGACTTAGGTTTGGGTGATTTTTGGGTTGAAGAATGGACTGAATATATCATTCCTCTTAACAAGGCGGGTATTAGTCTCAACTCTGATGAATATGAGCTAATATGGTCGATGAATCAATCTATTGGATAGGTTTGTGCCAAGTCTGCATATGCTGCTATTGCAAACTATATCTCTCATGTTGATCCTAAATGGTAGTTTAAAAAATTGTGGAAATGACATTTCCTTCGAAGTCCAAGTGTTCTATGTGGTTGGAATTTGAAAATTGTTTTCTTACTTAGGATAATCTACTTCAGAGAGGATGGGAAGGTCAAAATATTTGTTTTCTATGCAAAGATGGGTGTGAATCTATTAACCATTTTTTTTTATGAATTCTGAGTATAGTAGAAAATTTAGGATTTTTGTCTATGATGCCTTAATATTTTGGGGAAATGATAGTGTGGAAGAAATTTTTTGTGAGTGGATTAAAAAAAATCATGCCCATAATTAGCTATATTTAGATTTCTGTTGTTGGGATATTTGGAAGACTCAAAACTATGCAATTTCTTAAGGAAAATACGTTAATGTCTTTGCTATCTATTTGAGGATAATTTCTATGTATAAGATTATTCCTCAGTGGATATAAAATCTAGAAGAGTGAGATAGATCTCAACTCTCCCTTCTTCTACAACTGCTACATGTTTCCTTGACGGTGAAGCCCAAGGGGGTAGATGTGGTGTTTGTATCATTCTGAAGATTAATGAAGACCATCTTTTTAGGTTAAGATTAAATTGCGGAGAGGGTGACAAACACAAAGTCACAATTATTGGCACTTTGGTGCCTTCTCAAATTTGATTTTTCCCTCAATGTATTGATATATTGAGGATTTTTGGTGATTCATGGGTCATAGTAAAATTGACAAATCATATTGAGGACTAAAGAAGCTATGGTCTCCTTTCATGATATGAAAAGTGAACATATTTTTTGTGAATTGGATTCAAAGGTTAATTCTCTATCCAAGAAGGCTCTGGGGAGTGTTGGTTATCCTACATGTTGGAGAGTACTTTGTAATATGAAGACTTTGTTTTTTTTCTTCTTGGAAGTAGCTTGATCTTTTATTTCCTAGATCTTGTTGGTCAGTTTTGTATCTTTTCTTTATTGTTTTCAATCTGGAGGATTCGCTTTGTTTTTTGCTGGCATGCTTTTTTGTTGTTGGGAAAAGTGATGTCTTATAAATTTTAAAAGGTGTTTTTTGGGTTATGGGCTAATGGTTTATGTACTTTTTTATTTCTAAAAATAACAAAAAGATTGTTTTTTTATGCTTGAAAAAGTCTTAAAAAAATTAATTATGATATGTTATTTTTGGTGAAAAACAAGTTCATGATTTTTCTGTTTGAATTACTTTGTTGACAATTTATGAAAAGTTGACGCTAATTAAAACTTAAGCTGTTGTTCAATTAAGAAGAAAAAATATGTGTTGATGGATTTACATTGTCGACAATTTATGGAATGAAACATAGTTAAAACTTAACCTAGGTGCATAATTCTAATAAGTTGTCCAAATTAAGAAGACATGTTTTTGTTGATTTACATTGTCGATAATTTATGGAATGAAACGTAATTAAAACTTAACATAAGTGTGTATTTTTAATTGCACTCAAGAGTTTCATTTTACAGCCTAGTACGGGAGAGATGTGTAACTCCTTTCGTGCTTGCATCGAAGAGGTGCATTCTACAACCCAGTAGGGGAGAGATGTGTAAATTTTAGTTGACACGTGTCCTTTATAAAAATTAATAAAATATTATTAAAAATTAACTTGCGAACTTAAATTAAATTTGAATTATTTAAAATTGCATACATATAAAACAACATAAATTAGATAAACTAAAACCATAAATATTGGATTGCACATTTTCACTCTAAAAAAATGTTTACATCTTTAAAGATTTGATCTCTCTCGATGCTTGGTAAATCCCTTAAATCTATGCTGGTTTTAAATGTTTAAAAAATAAACAATAATTTTGAAATTAAAATGGAAATCCAATCAGTCTACTATTCTGCATTGCATTACACTATTCTGCATTGCATTACATTTATGTTGTATTTTCAATAGTGAATTTGAGGGTTTTGTTGTTTAGATATTAGGCTGTTTTGGGGATATGCTCTCTAGCGCAATTATCAAAACAATCCGTGAATCGTAAGGAATTACTTCTAATTTTATTTCAATCTTCAATGCGGCTTTACTCGGCTAAATTTGGGTTAAGGATTTTGGTTTGGTAAATTTTATTCGATTCGGCTCCTTTCATATTGTAACACAACAGATTTCATGTTGTCGTGCTTCAACGTAGTATATAGTCTACTACCCGATCTCCAACAACCATATGTTATGATTAGGTTAGAGGCATCATAAGCTCACTTACTATGGTTTTCTTCCTTTAATTTTGTACGATTTATTTTTATTATAATAATTTTACTTTTGTGTTTAATTTTGTAAAAAAATTCAATAATTTTGGGTGGTAAAAAGATATAGCTTTTATTTATTAACCAGTAATCAATATTGATTATGTTTATGTTTGGATCGAACCTTCACCACCTGTTTTTTTTAATAATTTGGATTAGAATTATACAAAACAGATATATATTTTCAATGAGTTTGAACAAGGTGAAACTTTGATTATGTAAAGTTATGGAGGGTATGTTTGCCTATAAGGTTATATTTAATATGAAATGAGCTTGAATCATGGTGAAACTTTGACTTTCTACAAGTACGCTAACTATCTCTATGAAATTTATGTTTAATTATTTTAAACAATCCTTTATAATTAAAAAACAACTATGATACAATGCACAAAATTGCAAAATGAACAACTATTTAAAAAAATATGCATAAGTATTGGAATAAATTTCTTTGGTATTATCTTCTTCATGTGTCTCTAACAAGACATTCCAATGATACAGATGTACGTCAAATATCAAATGGGGTTCATAGGAACCAACGTAGGGGTACTGAGGAGTGGAAGCTAAAGAGGCGAATAGAGTGTTTAGGAGGGTTGAACACGATGTAGAGGGTTTGAACACTAGAGGATCCATTATTGAGTGACTTCTTCCTTGGTGGGAAATGATATGACAATAGTTGTTTGGAGAGAATAGACAGAATGAATTTAAATAACCTAACTCCTTGTACACGTAGACTGAGATTATATGATTCGAGGTATACCATCACTCTGAATAAAGGCACTCCACTAAATTCAACATTGAGGTTGCATTATCACTTGCTCAGAGAATAGCTTGATTAATTGAGCTATTTATTGCAAACATGATGCATAATGGCTCAAAAGAGAAAATTAAATCTTTTATATGATGAGATAATCATCACATATAATCATGTTGAATTAGGAGATATTATTGCTCACTTGGAATCCTAGACAATAGTTGGGAATATCAATAAACAACTTATAATTGATTGGAAGACTTATAATAATAAGCCATTCAAAGAAAAAAAATTGAGAAATGAACATATATGTAAAATATATATTCATAAGTATTGGAAAAAATTGCTTTAGTATTTTTCATTTATTCATATTTAACAAAGTTCATAAATGTCTTATACTATTTGTATATCAAACTCTTTTAACAACCAAGCAGAATTCATTAAGAAACTATGATCGATCTTAATGAAGTTCAAGATTGCTGTATACTTCTTGAAAGGAAACTATGTATAACCCACAAATGACGAGATTTCCAATTGATCTTTGGTTCCATATACAAAGCCTTAGTAAACCTGATCCATATTAAAAATCAATGCACCTACCAATCAACTTCTCTCTTCATATGTTGTCATGAAAGTGTGAATGACATAAAAAAAATTGTACACTTTTCCAAAGTTGGAATGCGTTTTTTTTACAATGAAAGTAGAAATCATGTTTCTTTTTAATTTATAATATATGAAATTTAATTTTAGTGGATATTAGACATATACAATGTTGCATGTCATTAATTTTGTCATTAATGTAGAGTATCTAATATTAATAAAATTTAAGACTTATAATTTTCTTTATTTTAATATAAATGTTTATCTTTATAGACTACTTCAATGGTTTAATTAAACACAACATTTAATACAAATCTTGTTCATCTTGTTTAGAAAATTCTCATTTATTTAAATATAACTCTTTTTTAATCTTTATATTGCTTATTCCACATAAGACATTTTAAAACATTTTATTCCACATAAGACATTTTAAAACATTTTATTCAAATGGTAAGATTGTTAAACATCATTCAAATTAAACAATAAAATAGTTAAAAAAAAAGATTATTAACAATTATTATATGTTATTACTTTTATATATATTATCATGTTTTGAAAAGTTAATATCATCCAGATCAATTAAAAGTGAAATTATTATACATATTATCATACTTGTTTGTTTTGTTGTTTATATATTAGGTTGTTTTGCGGATCTGGTCTCTAGGACAAATATCAAAACAATCCGTGAATCGTAAGTAATTACTTCTAATTTTATTTCAATTTTCAATGCGGCTTTACTCGATTAAAAATGGGTTAAGGATTTTGCGTTGGCAAACTTTGGATTCAAAATTGGTTAAGGTTTTTGGTTTGGTAAATTTTATTCGATTTCGGTCTTTTAACATATATAAAGTTATATTACGAAATTAATAGAAATGGGAGCCATGATAGAGTTTTATCATGATCTAAGAAACAATACTTTGTGTGCTTAAATTCGAAAGACTGAGTCTTATCATGATGGGTAAGAAGTTGAACGGTTCACCATGGCTAATGCTCCTTTCTTTTTCCATCAATGTTTTCAACTTTCCCTCCGTCGTTCTCAAACACACAGAGAGACATTGCATCTTCTTTCGCGGCCTGACTTTCTGCAGCGACTTTCCTCTGCTGGCTACTATCTTAGATCTATCTCATGCAGCTCATCCGCATCTGTATGGGACTCTTCAATGCTTCTGATCCTCTCGGGCTGGACCCACCTACCCTCGGAGTTTTGGATCAGTCCTTTGTTCGCTTCCTGCCACCAGAAGGGAGGAACCAGGTGGTGTTCCTTTAGAAAATCGCACGACTTGTTCACCAGAGCCGGATCGCGGCGCGACGACAGATAGAAGCGTTCCCCACGCCCATGGTATCCGTCCAGGAGATGTAGATGGGCCTCCAGATTATGAAAGCACGACAGATCGTTCGTGGGCTTCAGGAACGGAGAATGCGTGTGATCAAGAGCCAGCTCCACACCTACATGACAGTAACTCCACGGAAGCTTATCGATCCACTGCTTCATTATCTTACACTTTTCGTTGAACAGAATCCCGGGGACCTTCGGCACACCGTCGTGCACGTTCACCACTCTCAGAAACTTGAGCCCCAGCTCCTCGCACCGTTCCTTGAAAGCAGCGTTGCCCACCCTCGGTCCCGCGAACGAGAACACCGTTATCGGAATAGACTCCGCATCATCATCGCTCTCAGATCTGTTCAACCCCATCTCTGCGATATCATATGCGCTCAGCATTGCCAGCGCGCTCCCCAGGCTATGGCCCGTGATCGTTATGCTCAGTTTCTCGGCTCTGTATTTCTGTAGCAAACGTCTGAGCTCCGACAGGACTTGATCCCGTGCGCTGCTTTTACAAAACCGGCAGTCGTGTTCCCTGGCCGTGTAGAGATTGAGGAACCCCGCCTCGACTTTCACATCAGGATGAGGATGCATCTTGTTCAATTCCGCAGGCCTCAGATAATCCATAAGGTCCGCGATCCATTCGAGATTCGTCACCGTTCCTCTCCACGCGATTACGATATCCCGCCGCCCGAGCCTCTTGATCTCCTCCTCGTCCGTGGCCACAGATATGAAGCCCATCCAGTTGGCGTGAGTACTCCACAGCTTCTGCACGCGGGGCTTCTGGAAAAGGCCTGTGAGATTGATGTTGGAAGTGGCGTAGAGATACTTGGTCACTTCGTAGCCGTAATCCGACATCCCAACGCCTTGGAAGAGTTGCCTGCGATTATACTTGCAGCTACCGCAGTACTTAGAGAAGGGATCAAAGTCAAAAGCATCATAAGATGCCTGGGCGAACTCACCATACCTGATGATCTCCTTTCGCAATATGTCGTCCATGGGATTAAGCAGCCCTTCCCAGTTCTTGGCGCCTTGGATTTCCCTCCATATGTCCGCCAGGCTGTTCTTGGACTTCGACGTCTCCAAGACATTTGGCTCCGGTTTTTCTTGGAAGTCTAGCATGGTACTCGGCAGGGACTCCGGGGAGTCAGTTTCGGTCCCTGCGCATCTGATAGGTTGCTTCCGTCCTTTGAGGACGATGGGCCGACGACGCTTGCCATTAATCCATTGCCGATCCTGCGAAATTAGTTTTGGGTGGTCCGACGCAGAGAGGGCGTGACTGAAATTGGAGAGCTGAGAAGCAGGGGTTATAGCTCTGATAGAAGGGAAAGGAAAAGAGGCCGGCATAAACATTGCTGAGAAATTCATATCTGTAAGCAAAAGATTGATTGCCAAATATGGTGATCAAGAAAAGCAGCAGCGAACGAATCAATGGGTCGGCTTGCGCAGATGGTCACAGTGATGGGTCGAGTTGGAGTTGGGCAGAGAATAATTTATAATTGTAGAGAGGCATATCAACGCACGTGAATTGCGTTGATTCGAAAGTGTTCGACACGGTTACGGAGTAGAAAAAAACATAAAGATGATTGTCGACATAGAGTAACCGAGTGACAGCCCGCAATTTATTTCTTTTTCAGGAATCGGATGAGTCAATCAAATAAGGAGGAGAGACTTGCAGGGATGAGTCCATTAGTCATTAAGTGGATCAAAGACTAAAAGCGTGATGACTCCCGATTCGATTCCAGCGATGGAAGGATTTCATTACATCGATGTTGTCGTATTCTTCGTCCAACAGCTGATTTTAGGCGGTCGTCGCTCCAGATGACTGAAAGGAGGTGGGAATTTGAAGATGGCGCTGGCTAGAAAGGAAGGAGATTGAAGAGGGCACTGGCCGTATGCTGATCTTCTTCTATTTAATCATGGTTAAATTTTGATGTTAAATGCAGCGGCTTCTTCTCCGAGTTCAATGGAGCAGTATAAGCGCCCTTCAACTCTCTGGGATTAGTCATTTAGTTTGGTATAACTAAATCTCTCATTGTATTTTAATTTATCAAATACAATCGTTGAAATTGTAAAATTACAAATCTCATTACATTTCAGTTTACCAATATAATCGTTAAAATTGCTAAATGACAGATCTCATTATATTTCAATTTACCAAATACAATTGTTGAAATTGAAATTACAAATCTCATTGTATTTAAATTTACCCCATACCATTGTTAAAATTGCGAAATTACTAAAATAGCAATTTACAAGAACAATTTTAACCCGTTAGAGTTGACTTTAAAATTTATTCCTCCACGTGGCTATATTCGAATATCCATGACGCAGAGTGTTTTTTTGACGGAATTCATATTTTAACCCGTTTCTATAGTTTCAATAGTTTAACCTTCAAATTTATTGCTGCACGTGGCCCATTCGAGTATCCATGACGCAGAGTGTTTTTGACGGAATTCAGAAATGACAAAGAGAGGTAGAATATGTGATACTTTGACGTGCCTAATGAGAAGGCACACGCGCGATAATAGCGGTATCCGTATAATCCTTTGGCTTGGCTTGTTTCAAGATGACTTTGGTGCCACCGGGTAAAACAAAAACAATATGTACATATGTGTATTTTGTAGCACTTTCAAGTACAGTGTTCCAAACTCACACTAATTAATATATCATTTCATTAAAGTCGAGAGGGACTCATTAATATATATTTTTTTCATTTCATAAAAGTCGAGAGGGACTAATTAATATTTTTTTTTCATTTCATTAAAGTCGAGAGGGACTAATTAATACTTTTTTTTTCAGTAATAATGGTTGAGATCCCGTAATAAGTTTACATATAGCTAAAATTGACTAGTTACAACCAAAATAGCAGCTGGCCATCTATCACTAATAACTGTCCGCAAACAAGTCAACATATCTCTAACAAAAACTGATTATACAACCCAGAAAAAATAGAGACTTCAGCCTTTCATCAAAATAAGACGAAGCTCAAATTCACTACTTAAAAGAACACTAAATGTCCAGTTCTTGAAACAGCTCTAGCAAAGTAAAAGGAAAACTGGATTTTGCTCTCCATTGCTCCTAAGGCAAGTTTGAGAGAGCATCCGCTTCCTCATTTAGTTCTCTGTAAACATGGTTAAAGTCCGCTTCCTCATTTAGTTCTCTGTAAACATGGTTAAAGGATAACCAAGTAAACTCATTCTTCATAATTTCATTAAGTAAAAAAAAATGTTCATTTTATTAAATAAAAAATAATGTTTTTTTAATTTGTAATTGGATAAAATGTGCTAAAATAATTAAGTTTTTAATCACAAAACCTCCATCCAATTGGTATAATTCATTGATGCAAATATATTCTTATTCCTATTTGTATCCACTTAATCCATGGACAAGATTTAATTTGCATTCGTTTATCGACCATCCAAATAAGCTAGGTAAGTCTCAAGGAATGGACAGAAAGGATTTATCAACCATGGTCCATCATGGAGGCTAAATGTATTTCAGTGGGTGTTAGCAATGGGTTCATCGAATTATTTGTTTTGGGAATTAGATTAAACTATTTTCCCTCGTTGTGTTTTATTATGTTTTTTTTTTCAGGTCTCCATGATTAGAAGGAAAAACAATTTTATTTACATTAATATTATTTAGAAAAATACTTCATACTTTGTTTAAAGTGATTTTTTCTATGGGTATGAATATTTAGAAAAATACTTAATTTGTTTACATTAATATTATTTAGACATTAATATTATTTAGGAAAATACTTAATACTTTGTGTACATTAGTATTATTTAGAAAAATACTTAATACTTTGTTTAAACTGATTTTTCCATGGGTATAAATATTTAGAAAAATACTTAATACTTTGTTCAAAGTGAACTTTGTCATGGGTATGAACATTGGTTTTTAATTAAAAGTTATGGTAAATAAATAATTAGCATACCCCTAAAGTGGGGGAAATGAAACACAAAAATAACTTAGTCAAAAAATGAAAGAAAGTTGTGTCCATATAAATAATATAAGTTTATTTGTTGAAAGAAAGTCTAATAAATCTATGGAGAGGATGAAATTTGAAATAAAAATTCTAGTGCAAAAACTAATAAGCAATAATTAGAAACTCATGTAATCAATGGAAAGTAAAATGAAACCTACATTAATTTTCCATACAAGAAAGTGTACATATGTTATAAAATTATAGTTATCAAGTTTGACTCTAATTATATTGGCAATCAACATGAGTATTTTCATTTAGTAGGGGGAGTGCAATGATATAATATGAATTAAATTTTCTCACTTTAACATATATAAATAATTTACATTTCTAACCATTGAATAAATCAAAACATAACCTTAACATACATAAAATTAAAAACCAATATAAATTAATACTTAGCTCAATACTACATTCGTACATGCAGTAATATAGCCATTAAAAGTGACATACAAACTAAAGTATTAGAGTCAATGCAATCGACTAGTACAATGATTAAGTTGTGGCTTTGGAAAGGAGGGTAGGGTTAAGCAAACATTCAATGGAACTTATTATTAAAATGAATAAAATTGTGGCATCGAAAAGTTTTTTGGCATTAATTGGATTAAGCAAGTATTCTCTTTCTTCGGTATAACATATATGTTATGCCCACAAAGTAATTTTTTTTGTCCACGTGATCCTTTACGCAATGCAATGTTTTATTGAATTCATACATGATGAAGATTTGGGACAAACTGTAGAACGAGGCTTACATTGTTACATATCATTTTTCCTCCACTTTACTAATTTCTAAATATTCAAGCTATGCTCCTCCGACACAGCATTCTTCCAACAAGGAATTAATGCATGGTTGTAGGGCCTTCTCTTGGGCCTTATATTGACACAAACAAAGTGAAGGTATTAGAATTAGTAGTTAATCAATGAAACTATTTAAGCCTGGAATTTTAGATGTCAATATTTACTAAATCTCTTTATCTCAGAATGTAGATAGGTATTGTGGGATATTTCTCAATATTTACCAATTTTCTTACTAAATTGAAGATAGTGTGAACAGATTCATATCCCTTCACACTAGCGTTTTAGTGAAAGAAAGTGGGATCCAACTCATGACATGTTTTTGTCTTTTACCTGGAGGGGCCAATTTCATAGAAAGCATGTAAATGTTTTTTGTGCATTGCATTATTAAATGCAATGACGATCAATATGTATTGATGTTGATGTTGATGAGAATTATTTTATTTTAATGTTTATGTGAGCTGTGTGGGATAAGGGTTTTAGTATTATTATAATTTATTGTGAATTTTAAAAAATAATAATATATATCTCCTTTAATGAAAAGATGGATATCTTTAAAATCATTTTCTAATATACCAATTTTGAAATAATGCGATCTAGATTGACAATTTTGAACATTGAATTTTTCGTATACTATTTCTCCTCTACATTCACAAAACAAGTACTTTTCTCAAAACGATACTCGACAGCATTTCTGGTAACACACGACTTGTATTTCAAAAGCTTTGCATACTACTTCAAAGAATGGAACATGTAATCCTACACATATGACATTTTCATCTCATTCACAATAAAAATCTCTCCCTTCCTTTCCAATTTCCATTGCCTACACGAAACCCTCTACTGTAAATTTCCTACTCGAGGAGTTTAATTGACTTTCAGGTTTGTAGCAGTAGAAATGAAAAACCCATCTCATTCGTGTGATTGTTTCCTTATTCAATTACATACCAATAATGTCATTCGGGAACAAGCCCTTCATTGAAAAAATCATAAAATTTTGGTTTTAGCATAAGAGTGGGCAAGTCACAAGCCAGGATGTACTCCGAGATTACTAACCATGCATTGCATTCGATATTAATATATTTGAAAGACAAATAATATTTATCACAAAAACAAATTCTCATAGCTCCATTGTAGCTCAACTAATTATAAGTATGACGAACTTCCACATTATATAATGAAAAAAAAAGTTAATACATATTTTTGCATTGATAGGAGGGTTTACTCTTTACACCGGCTTGATTTTGCATATCAAAGAGAGAAAAATATATAAAAATGCTCACAATATTCTTAATAGCCATAACAATTAGTCTAAAAAAATAGAAACCTCTTAATTGTTTGATTTAAAATAATCATGACAATTAGTCTCATTAAACCAACTATAATGTTTAATGTAAATGGAGGTCACCAACTTTTTCACTTTATTACATGATATTAGATTATAAAAAAATAACATGGTCCATCAATAAACCAACTACAATGTTTAATGTAAATGCAGGTCACCAACTTTTTCACTTTGTTACATGAAATTAGATTATAAAAAAATAACATGGTCCATGATAAATGGTGAAAAGAGTTAATACTAATCTCCAACACTCTTTAAATTTATCATAGGTCCACTTGTTTTACCAAATCCCCCTGGAGGAGAGTCGCTTTCATCACATCAAATATTGTATAACAACTATCTATTTGTTAGCTCAAAAATATGAATACAAAGATTTCATAATTATATTACAGTCTTACGAAGCTTCTTCAAACCAAAACATCATCCTTAAAGTTTGATTTTTTCAAGTGATTACGAGACTTCCAATCCATATCGTCCCTCTTGGAGATTTATACATTGACACATTTAAATATAAATCTTAATGTTTAAGAGTACATATTACTGTCATTTAAAAATAACAAAAATTATTAAAGTATGAACGATTTTCTCCATAGGGGCCATTTTCATCCCAACGCTTTGGTTATTTGCCCCTTCGAAAACTTACATCGATCCCTGTGAGGAAATTGTGATATTTTCAAAGGATAAAATAATTTATTATTATTAAAGTATAAATCGATTTCTCGAAAAGATAATTTTTATTATTATTATTACTTGGGACAACGAGTAAAACGTTTTCAACGATTACTATTGAAGCAATGTAATCCTTAGCTTCCCTCTAATACAAGGAAGCAATGTTGGAAGTCATAGTATGTGTGATGAGAACTTTGGAGGGCGGATAAGGATTACATAGATTTGTGGTAATCTTAAGAGTCAACCTAATCTATGTTTATGTTTTGGGGAATTATAGATGTGGATCAGTAGATGGCGAGGTAATAAGTGAGGATCATTGTAGATGGCGAGGTAATAAGTGAGGATCTGAATGCAATGATTATTATATTAAGTAACACCAATGAGTTCACAACTCTCCAATTGATACATCTGAACACAATGAAAATATGTAGATGAGTTCTTTCATAACATTAATATCTATCTTCAAGTTCATAATAAACTGGGTACCAAAAGACAAAATATTTGAGAATTTGGCTTCTAAAGGGTGAAGTCTATGGATATGTATGTTGATATTTTGGATAGTAACAACACTATTCCTCCCACATCCAATGCCTTTTTCATTCCAATAGCTGCCGACCGAAATAGTTTCTCGTTATAAGTAACTCTACTCTACTTGTAAATACTAAATAATAACGATGATTATAAGGCTACGGTGACATACCTCTAAACATAATCCAACGCTGATTTTATCTCATTTCTGAAATGCCTATCGATTCCCAAAAATTCAACGCTATCAACCATCCAAAGGTGTTGAATGAGATCATTTAATGGAGTGATTGATTCTCCATCTTCGACTGCCATTGATTCGAACATCTCCCTCACTTCCCCAATAAGAATGTGCCTCACCCATATACATTCAATAAGATAAATGAAACAAACAAAAGCATTCATGATCATTTCATTCATCATTAGAGAGAAGGAATATGCATAATAATAAATTCAAAGACGAAAATATTACATCATATGGAGTTGAGAGAGACTGTATGAAATCATCGTCCTAGAGGTTGGAATGATGATTGGTTGTGCATCTCTGCACACCACCATCCAAATCGGCGATTATCAAAGACATGGTGATGGAGGGCGTAGCAGATTTCCATCGTCGAAGCAATAGATGGTTTTTTCTACGAAGAGGCTTAAGCTTTTGTGTAGAACTGACCAACGACTTGTGCAGGCATGATCTAGACGGTGGCACCACGGGTACAACAATAGAAAGAAGAGCAATTCGTGCTCAATATGATATGACTGGCGAAATACTAAGGCAACTCAAGTTAGTGAACTACACTCTTTGTAGAAACCCATTACAAATGTTGCGTATATATAGATCTGTTGCTACTTAGCTTTGTGGAAATTGAGTCACAGTAATCTTGGGATGAAGGAACAACTCACAGAGATTCAGAATCAATTGCACAAGAAATTTGACATGAAATGCACCGCAATTAGAAGTTGCAGCTGTAAGAATGTATTCAATAATCAAAAGTAGAGATACAATGTGGTACACTTGCATGAATAGCAAGGCAATTGAAATCCCAAGGAGGTCATTCGAATTGGTAACAAGAGAGTGGCTTAGCTATCAGTTCGCCACACTAAACACATCAGTTAACCACTAATCGCAACCATCATTGACTCTAACTGAGCCCTACTGAAATAAAGGCAGTAATGACTGAGTCTAACTAAATAGAACTCGAGTGCATGTCAATCAGTAGGTGGGGGCACATATCTAACTCAAGTCAGCTCCGATGAAGTGAACTGAACTCAACCGAGTCACCAGAATTTGTTGGAGGCACCTTAAATCACTCTAGTTAACTCAAATCAGCCCAAAATAGACAAATAGTTGAGGAAGGCACCTTTCCAACTTAGCTTAACTGATTGTTAGGTGAAACAACATCCGGTTAACTAATTGGTGCACTTATGACAAGCAGATCACCCCAGATTTACTCCCTGATTGAAGGAGGAAGCCTAGTCAGCCTCCCTGATTGAACGCGAAGACTTAGTTGGCCTCTCTTATTGAAGGAGTGTGTTGGTGTGCTAATGCTGATGTCAGGAGTGTGCTGGTGTGTTGATGTTGAGTCACTAATTCGAGTCAATACTTAGGATAAGTGGGTAATTAGGCCAAATTGACCAAATAAATATGTGTGGGTTGGATAATGACTCCAACACCCCCCCCTTAAGCTATACTCATGTGGAGGAGTAAAAATAAAATGTTAGGGCCCCATCAACAAAGGCCATAGGTCCCCCTGTACAAAAAGTAACTCTAAAATGCTCAAGATAATGCTAAGTGAGGAAAAGGGGAAAACCCAGTGGGAACAAAACCCCCCATCAAGCTGAACTCTGAAGAAGTAGCTGGTCACCCTGATGAACTCACCCCCAACAGTGAACAAAGGTAAGTGAAATTTTTCTCAGTGAAATTCTTCGTGAAAATATCTACAATCTTCTCATCCGTGAGGCAGTATTGCAGAACAATTGTCCTGTCATGCACCAACTCCCTGATGCAGTGCATGTGGATCTCAACATGTTTGGTCCTCTGCCGCTGAACTGGATCCGATGAGATCTTGATAGTACTTTGGTTGTCACAAAATATGACTGTGGATAAAGCACTACCAATCTCAAACTTAGACAAAATTGCTTAAAGCCAAACTTCCTGGATGCAAGCATTTACTGCTCCCCTGTACTCGACCTCTGCTGAAGAAAGTGCGATGGAAGCATGCTTTTTGCTAGACGAGAAAATGGGGCCACCACCAAACATAAACACATACTCGGAAGTGGACTTCTGATCTATGGTATCCCCTTCCCAATCAGAATCTATAAAACCGACCAACTCTAGCTCACAATCTACAGCATAGTGAATACCGTAGGATCTAGTGCCCTGAATGTACTGAAGGATCCTCTTGGCTACCCTCCAATGGAGCTCATGAGGCTGCTGCATATATCTTGATACATAATTCATGATATAACAAATGTCAGGCCTTGAATGTTTCAATTATAGAAATCTTCCGATCAACTGGTGGTAAATAGTGGAATCCATGGGTGGAGTGGACATTCCCTCTTCAAGACTGATTCCTAAGAGGAAAGGAAATGGTGTAGCCTTATAGTCAGCCATGTTAAACTTAATTAAGAGGTCTGAAACATATTTTGACTGAGTTACCATTATCCCATCA
>LPNX010197900.1:35934-60956 GCA_001517045.1 Pseudotsuga menziesii | reverse complement strand
GTTTTTTTCTTTTCTTCCTCCAAATTTAATAAATATTATTTTATTATTTTAACTATTATTTTATTATTTCATTTTAGGAGGCCCATTTTGAGTTGAAATTTCCTCTAATGAGTCTTGAGATATTTCGAGCCCGAGAAACTGTCTCAACAGGCCCAAATTGCTCATTTCAAAAGCATCATGAAGAGCAGTTTTTATAAAGGCAATCGAAGAAAGTGTGCTTCCTGTTATTAAAAGATCATCCACACACAATACTATGATCAGAATGTTATCTTCATACTACTGCAAATATACATTAGGATCAATATTTTCATCTCTGGAAGTTTTGTGAGAGAAGAAAGGCATCCATTTTGGCATACCAAGATCTTGGGGCATGTTTCAACCCATATAAGTATTTCTGCAACTTACACACCAAGGAAGGATCTGATGTATAACCTCAGGATTATTCATGTATATCTCCTCTTGCAGGTCTCCGTGAAGAAAAACACTCTTGACATCCATGTGATGCACCTCCTAGTGCTTAGATGCGGTAATGGCCAAAACTAGCCTTATGGAATCCATCTTTGCCACCGGTGCAAATTTCTCATGATAGTCCACTCCTTGGACTTGGGAGAATCCTTTTGCAACCAGTCGTTCTTTGTACTTATAGGTTATGTCATCCGCAACAACCTTTGTCCAATATAACCACTTGCATTGAACCAGTTTCATCCTAGGTGGAAGGGAAACTAGCTCCCAAGTTACATATATATCAGACATCATATTTGCAATATTAGATCCTTCACTCCCATTTTCATCATCCAAATGATCAGCAGAACATGAGGGAATTTCAACAGTTTTTTCCTCGACTAGTTCTACCTCTTGGAGAGGTTATTCAAAGCGGACACTTCTCTCAATGAATATTTGTTTGGTTCTGATATTCATAAGTTTGAATCCCTTTGATTAATCTAGATATCCAATGAAAAAAACATTCAAAACTTTGGGGTTGCAAATATTTCCTCTTGTTAACTGGGATTCGAGCCCATGTAGTGGACCCAAAAACCTTGAAATTTGACACATCCAGTTTGTGTCCAAAATAGGATTTGAAAGGAGTCTTTCCTTTCACGGAAGAGTGAGGTACGTTGTTCTAAATGTAAGCAGAAACATTCATTTCCTCGGCCCAAATATTTGCAGCCAAACCTTTGTCTTCCAACATGCAGGTAGTCATCTCTTTGAGGGCTTGGTTTTTTCTTTTTGCTACACCATTTTGCTGGGGTGTGTAGGGAATGGAGTGCTGGATTTGGATCCCACTATTAGCACATATTTGCAGAAATTCAGACTTGATATAATTTCCTCCATTATCATATCTGAGAGACTTTATCTTCCTCCCAGAGGCATTCTCAAGAGATTCTTTAAACTCAATGAATCTTTCCAAAACTTCATATTTTTTCTTTAGGAAAAAAACCGAAGTGTACCTATAGAAGTCATCAATGAAGGTGAGTACAAACCATGAACCACTCATGGATGTTGTAGGCATCGGTCCGCTGATATCAGAATGAATCAGCCCCAAAATACTTTTTGCATGGCTTGCCTTTCCCTGATCAAACTTGTGATCAGGGTATTTGCTAACAATGTAACCTTTGCAAACTCCATTGGAATTTTTGATGGCTGGGAGGCCTTCAACCATGGAATGTTTCTGAATTTGCTACAAGTATTTCAAGTTCAAATGACCAAATATTTCATGCCAAATCCTACTGATCTCATCCTCATGAGTCAGAATAGTAGTGGGCTTTGCATTTGGTAAAAACTTTGAAAACTAATAGGTCTTAGCATGATGGTTTTCTAGACCTATTTCTATGAGCTTCCCAAATGCAATCTATGATATCTCAACACCATTTGGGCTGAAAGAATCTCTCTTAGGCACTCTGGTGTGTGTCATTTGATATACACTCAACATATTGGAGGCCAAGGAGGGTACATACATAACATAAAAAAAGATGCAATGTTCAAGTTTTATAGTACCTTTTCCTTTCGAAATGATCTGAGAATCATCTCTCATGTGGATGGGAATGCTTTTGTTAGAGTCCAGGAATGAAAATGATTATTTTCTTGCCACCATATGGTTTAAAGCACTAGAGTCTATGAAGAGAGATCTAGGCTTCTAAGTACTTTCCATGAGGGCATGTCCTTTTTCTTGTTGGATGTCTTGATCATGATTATCTCTCTTCCGAACACTATCAGAAAGATTGATATTGTTGCTCTCATGGAGAAGAGTGATTTCATCAAGTTTTTTATTCATGCAGGCATGTTCAAGGTGAAATCCATTCCCACAATAGGAACGCTTGACCTTTTCTTTGCCTTGGTTCCCTTTGTTCTTGTGCTTCTTTGAGCCGAAAGGCTCTTCTTGCTACTGGTTCTTCTCCTTTGGCTTCGGAGCATCAAACTTAGTCTTTTGATTCTTTTTATTTCCCTTACTCTTCATATCTCTGGGCCCTGAAGCAAACAATGCTTGAACTTTGGAGGATCTGATGATCCCCATCTACATAAGCTTGTCATGCTCATTTGTTAGGGACTCAATGAAGGCATTGAGAGAAGGAATTTTATAATTTGGGGTTGTTAGCTTCCTGATATGGAATGTGGAAACAAATACTCAATAATCCGGTCCAAGTTTGGAGAAAATGGAGAGAAGGAGCCGATCATCCTCTTTCTCCACTTTGCACTGCTTCAACTTGAGCACTAGGTGCTTGAATTTGGTGAAGAATTCATTGAGAGCTTCAAAATTGCTTGGGTAAAGAGAAATCAACTCATTTTCTAGCTGATAAATCCTCATGTCATCTTGCTTATCAAAGAGATCAACAGGCTTATCCCAAATTTCCTTCGGATTCTTCAAACCAGTGACATGGAAATGAAGATATTTGGAAATTGACAGGCATATAAAACCAAAAGCTTCATCCATCTTATTCCAATATCTTGCTTTGTCTACTACGTGGTTTGGCTCTATCTTGGTGTCCATTATGAATCTATAGAGTCCCTTGGCATGTAATTGAATCTCCATGTCCCCCTTCCATTGGTGGTAATTGAAAGGAGTAAGAGGATCCATAGAAGAAGCCATTTTTATGTTGTAGCGAATGCAGTAGAAGTCTTCCAAAAATCCTACAAAAACACAAAAAATGGCACTGTAAGGTTGGACGGCTTGCACTTTTCAGGTTTTCATCACACCCAGCTAAGTCAATCAAGCTAGCTTGATCAACAATTCCTTTGCTTAGGATTTATGTGGTAAACCTTCGGCTTTTGGTGTAGTGTTGGAATTTTTGAGCTTTTTTCTCAAAATGCATCATAGATCCATCAAGGAATCTATTGAACAAGTAGATCCTTGTCCCACCATGGCTCTGATACCATGTGAAAATTCAGTCACAATAATATTGGGGTCAAGGAACAACTCACAGATCTTTAGAATCAATTGCACAAGAAATTTGACATGAAACACATTGCAATTAGGAGTTGCAGTTGTAAGAATGTATTCAATAATCAAAAGTAGAGATACAATGTGATACACTTGCATGAATAGCAAGACAATTCAAATCCCAAGGAGGTCATTGGAATTGGTAACATGAGAGTGGCTTAGCTGTCAGTTAGCCACACTAAACACATCAGTTAAGCACTAATCACAACCATAATTAACTCTAACTGAGCCCTAATTAAATCAGAGGCAGTAATGACTATGTATAACTGAATAGAACTCGACTGCATGTCAATCAATAGGTGGGGGCACATATCTAACTAAAGTAAATTCTGATGAAGTGAACTGAACTCAACTGAGTCACCAGAATTTGTTGGAGGCGCTTTAAATCACTCCAGTTAACTCAAATCAACCCAAAATAGACAAATAGATGAGGAAGGCACCTTTTCAACTCATCTTAACTCATTGTTAGGTGAAACAACATTCAAGTAACTAATTGGTGCACTTATAACAAGCATAACACTCTAGATTTGATCCATGATTGAAGGAGAAGACTTAGTTGGTCTCCCTGATTAAAGGTGTGTGCTGGTGTGTTGATGCTAATGTCAGGAGTGTACTGGTGTGATGATGCTGATGTCAGTAATTCGAGTCAATACTTAGGATAAGTGGGTAATTAGGCCAAATTGACCAAATAAAGATGTGTGGGTTGGATAATGATTCCAACAAGCTCGATGGGTTGATCTGCCCGACTACCATCAAACAACAATTGGAACCCTCGAGAATCCTCCAACACTAGCTTGAGAATTGTCAGGACTAGGGACTTCGCAACATTATTCCTTGAGAAACCGATTACGTAACCTATGACGCAAAGAGTGAGCAAGCTTTTCACGCCGAAGTTATTTGGAATTCTTGAGCACTCGCAAACACATTGGAATGAAATCGCGTAGTTGAGCATTGGCAAACACATTGGAATGAAATCGTAAATAGTGTTGTTACACCAAGTTCATTCATGAGCACTGGAAACACATTGGAATGAAATCACGTAGTTGAGCACTAGAGTTGATGACCGAGTGAAGAAACGTGAAATTTTTTACTATCGACGTTTAATGACGGGGAGAATCCTCATAGGCCGTCAACAAATGATGAAGCCGCGAGAGGAAGAATCCCCTTAAATAACACCTTCGGCGTAATAAATATTATCGCTTTTCGCTTCAAAATGAAATAGGTTATATGGAAGGTTATAAGCATTATTTTGAATATGTTAAACCAAGCCATTCGTTGATTAGAGTAATTATTTTTCGAGAGTGTTGTGTCTTATTATGCTTTTTAGGTTAAATTATAGAGCTTCAACCAATATGGAAGGGTACGAACATTATTTTGAATAGGTTAAATCAAGCCATTTGATGATTCTAGATTAATTGTTTTCTGAGAGTGTTGTGTTTTATTATGTTTTTTAGGTTTGAATTATTAGAAGAAAAATGAATTTTACTCATAACTATTTTGTATTATTATTAATACTATCCGACATTAATATTATTTAGAAAAATACTTAATACTTTGGTCAAAGTGAATTTGGTCATGGGTATGGACATTTGGTCTTTAATTAGAAATCATGGTAAATAAATAATAAATATTATAGTTTTTTTAAAAAATTGTATGTTAATGGATGCATATTGAAATAAGATGAATTAATTATATGTGTGGAATAAGCATATAACTAGCAATTGTCCTAATATGGTGCAATAATATGTTGATAGTTTGTTGTTGGTGTATACTTTGTGGTATGATTTAGTCAAACAAGCAAGTCTAATGAGTGATGTGGCCTCAAGCATGTAACAATCATCACTCATTCCAAGAAGTCAAAGGCTAATGCCATAGGAATTCCGTAAACATTTCAAGGAATAAATTAACCAATTTGAAGGAGTATGTCGCTGAAGATATACATCTACCTTTGAGGAGTTTTCAAGGGGTTATTCTTGCACACATATTTAAGCAAAATCATATGATTAAAATATTTAAAATCTATTTATCATTTCAACTGTGGATTTTTTTATTTCCTTAATTAACTATGTTGTTATAGTCATATTTGAATCTACCTCCAATAATCTAGAATAAACATACTTACTTTCAGATCACCCCTCAAGCCCCTATCTAGACATTAAGAGTGTATTGCATAATTTTGAAATTTATAACTTGGGAGTCTTTATATTTGAGCATTTGAAACTGATTTTCTAAGTCAATATTAGAGCTTGTTGATATAGTTAGATGAATCATGTTTGCACATTTATCATAAAAATGAAATTGTCATGAGACTGGTAGTTTTTGAAAGTATGTGAACATTCTCCCATATAAAGCATGCTTTATTGCTGGAAAGACCATCCAAAATGCCTCAAGCATGATATCTCAAGGTTGAGAATAATCTATTTGAGGTAGGCCATTCTATAACCGAATCAAGCATCTCATGAAACAATAATAAAAAATGTGACAGGGGAAGGTCACTCTATCGAAATTCCAATATAAACCATCTATGCCATCAAGTTATTCCAAATAGGCTAGAGTGGTCAACCCAAAATATTAGTTCATGCCATTAAGATGTTATATTGAGCCACAAATGCAAGAGCACTTGACTAATCTTGATTGTATATGACATTAAGGCATCAAATTAAGCTCAAAATCCTAGAACACTCCCATGGAAGATCCTCCAAACATCACATTAGTATGTAAAAAAAGGCAAAGCACCTATGATCAAGCTGGTAAATAAAATGAAGAACAATAGGGAACCCCCATGAGGAAAATTATCCATGCGACATATGAATGAAGTACACCATACATCCCTCACAAACACACCATAATAAACTCAATGAGAGTAAACCATCATAGACCCAAATCCTAGGCTCTATCAGCTCCTTGAGTGCAATACTTAATAAGAGGGTTACACCTCTAGATATTGTATCCCTCTCGATGCTATTAATTTGATTCAAACCAAAAGACACATCTTTTTATTTAAGGTCAACATATAATATTTTTATTATTAATATTTAATATTATTTATGGTTGACATATAATATTTTTATTATTAATATTTAATATTATTTATGGCCGACATATAATATTTTTTATTTTGTTAAGAACGAACATTACAACATCTCCCCCATACATGGTTTTAAAACCATGTGCATGGCCCTTCTAAAACGATAGGTTGTTTAGGAGGCCTTGTACATGGTCTTAAAACCATTTGCAAGGCCCTCCTAAACCATGTACAATAAAACCATGGGTTGTTAAGGAGGCCTTGCACATGGTTTTAAAACCATTTGCAAGGCCCTCCTAAACCATGTACAATAAAACCATGGGTTGTTTAGGACAAGGCCAAATTTTTTTTTATGGATAATTCAATTTTTTATTTTTTATTATTTTGTTCTGTAGGAACATTACAACATCTCCCCCATATTGTATTGTTTTTTTTGACTCACAGTTTTTTAGCGGATAATTACATTTTTAATTTTGTATTGGTTTTTGGTAGGAACATTACAACATCTCCCCCATATTAGGTTTCTTTTGTGGCTAACATTTATTTTGGTGGATAATTAAAATTTCAATTTTTATTATTTTGTTAGTTACAAACGTTACAAGATATTCCACATAAAGTTGCAAGATCTCCCTCATACTCGGCTGTAGAGCGCCTCTCGACGCAACAAGTATCTAAACATCATGAAAATCCACATCCTATAGCTACTAGCAAGAACACCACGGAGATACATCAAGAAAGTGTCTTGTTCAAGGAAACATTATAAATGGCATAATCACAACATGAATAAAAAATCTATCCCTAAGGAACCTAAGTCATCCATAGCTCCATCAACCTATAAACCCCACAAAAAATTGTGATAAAATTAGCAAGTGGATACCCATGTCAAAATGGGGATAATAGACCCAAGACCTCCACTGTCCTTGGACATAATATATACATCCCAAGGGACCATGGGAAAAGGTCATCCCCAAGCATACTTGACCCATAAGTACAATCATAGGAGTTGGTACAACCAAATAAATTGAGCCATATGTATAATTCAACAAGAAAAAGAATAAACATTCAAGAATATTGGAGTATCCTGGCATAATCATTTTGAAATTTTACTTTTGTTTGCATCTACAAGCCTTACAATTACAATTTACAAGCCTGACTTTTTCAATAAAAATAGCATATTCCCATTGGTATTTGTGTGGTTTGTCTACGACTTTCAACAATGAAAACAAGCTTTCATATTGTTCTCATTATTTTTTGAAAATCAATCTTTGATGCACATTATATTCTAGTATAAATGTCAATTTTTAGGATAGATCATATATACCAATTATTGGCTGAGGCAAATGAAAATGTTTTTTTAGACTCTACTCCGCCATTGATCTACTCATTGCATTAAAACTCTTATCAACGTGTATAATACATCACTTCCAATGGTTGATTGGATTTGATTTCTACAACCCGAAGGGAATGCTAATTTAATTTCTACAAAAATATGTACATAACAAAACATATTTTGTTGTACACAATTTTAACACATTCAAGCATCATAAGGCATGAGAAGAACATTTTTATTTATTATGTAGATATTGCAGATGCAAATACATTTTTCCCAAGTCAAATATTAAAAAAATAGCTCTTGAATATGCAAACTTAAATCAAAGGCTAACTAAACAAATTCTCAAGCATTAAATAAGTGTACTACTTGAATATGTAGGTCTTGCTAATGAAAAAATAGATTTCAGACGAGGTAACCAATTCTAGACTCATATTGCTAATCCATATACATTTTTCCCAAGTAAGTATTAAAAAAACAACTCTTGAATATGCATACTTAAATCAAAGGCTAACTAAACAAACTCTTGAGCATCAAAGAATAACACTACTTGAATATGTAGATATTGCTAATGAAATGTTAGATTTCATACCAAGAAACCAATTCTAGAATTATTTTAAGATCATAATGAAAATATTTTACAATAATTAGAAGAGAAGTCTATATCATAAATAACAAGTATATCAAAAATATTGATTGTCAACAAACAAAGACTAATATCATGGCATCAACAACAGGGTAGTCATGGATAACATTTTCATAAATTACATGAGGCTAAAATATCCAACCTGTGATGTCCATATTTTGAGTAACCTTGATATGTTAAAGCGAGAAGTGGAACAAGATGTGAAACCAATTACACAGTACCTTTCATTTCAAAATTCCAAGAAGAATCTTAACCTACAAAACCTATCTCTTCAATAATCAAAACAAGACTTTTGAAAAACATTTTTTTTCCAAACAACCTTGCCATTTTATCAAAGAAAATGCTATTGTCATTAAATAGGAAAACACACCACCATGCACTGTAAACCTCCTCGTATCTTGGATTTAATCAAATTATTTATTAAATAATGTTTAATGACAAGCTCAACATAATTACTTACTCGGATGGATGGAGAACCCTTAATCCCTCATCTCTAAAATTCTCTAAATGGGTTAAACACCATACAAGAATGAAACAAGCCATGATCTAGATGCAAAATAATCCCTACCAAGATTTTTCAGAAAGACTAGAAGAATTAAGAACAAGTATTGAAGAAGAAACATAATGAATAGAACTCAATTAATGTAAACTTCATCTCTATTATTAATGAATGATATGAATACATATATAATACATCATCAAGAGAAAATTTTGAGTACTTTGTAGGAAACTCGAGTAGCTCACTTGTGGCGGAATTATAATATACCCAAATCCCTCAACTATGGAAAGTACCAACCCAACTCATACAAGATGGCTATGAATGGGATAAGTAGGATTAATTTATAT
This sequence comes from Pseudotsuga menziesii, assembly GCA_001517045.1. NCBI lineage: Eukaryota > Viridiplantae > Streptophyta > Pinopsida > Pinales > Pinaceae > Pseudotsuga > Pseudotsuga menziesii. Next base: position 51,673 of record LPNX010197900.1, on the reverse strand, counting down.
TTGTATTTTTAATTTTTGAACTATATTTAAATATTTAAATTTGTTTTTTATTTTAATATTTTTAATTTGTTTTTTTTTCAATTTTTAATTTTGGTTTGTTTTTTATTTTTTATTTTTTATATAGATTTAGTTTTATTTTCTTTTATTTAAAAAACTATTTGTTTTTCAAAATTTTGATTTTTTTTCGTTTTTAAGTTTATTTATATTTTTAATTAAAATTTTAAATATTATACATATTTGAGTATTATTAATTTCTCACTCAAATTATATATTTTTTAATTGAAATTGGGCTTTTTTTAAAAGAGGATTTTTTTCTTACACCTTGCATGGTTTCAATTCAATCAATGCAATTGCAATAAGATGGAAGAAAGGGGTGGCAATGCCACTAATAACACCGTTTTCGATTCGAGGTTTGATTTAGGGTTTTGATTACACTGACATTGGTTGGGGTTTCCAAAAAGTTGTAATTTTAACCTCACAAAAAAAGTGTTACCAGTAGAACCACTTTTTGATTTGAGATAAAAATAGGAACGAAGTGCAATGTATACAAAACTGAGAACTCTTAAAATTTATCATCAAACTGTATAATACGTTCAAATATCACTAGCTTAAACATATAGTCTCATATATATATACACCAGCATAGATCCATCTTAAAGGTGGCTCTACCAAGCCTCTAGAGGGATCAAATATCTCAAGGTGAAAACCCTTTCCCCACTTTCGAATCCAATACTCACCCATTTTCTCGTTAAAATCACATAATGTGTAGTTGGAAGGCAGGTTGACATGGATTATCTTGCTACATAGTATTGCTACACATTATTGCACACTGCCATGGATTATACACAGAGGGTTATCACTTCGTTATTTGATTGTGCAGGTAATATTTGTGGTAATTAATATCATAATAATATGGCATTCTATTGATACTGTTATTACCTATGCAAATCATTTTGTTACGTGTGTAAATTACTTCCATATCCCCACAAATTAATTGTTGCATTGGATGGTGCATGTATTTATGCATGTTCTTATAGTCTCTAGAAGCACCGTAAATGATAATATTGTTGCAATGATCGGGAGGGAAGGTAATATTTTTTTTTGGTTTGAATGATTTGAAGAAAATTGAAATTTATTTAGAATTGATTTTTATTTATTAATATTATCATACATTAATATTATTTAGAAAAATACTTAATATTTTGGTCAAAGTGAATTTTGTTATGGGTATGAACATTTGGTCTTTAGTCACAAGTCATGGTAAATAAATAATAAATATTATAGTTTTTTCTTTCAAACATGTGGGATTAATGGTTTCATATTATTATTATTTTTAAACGGTATGTTAATGGATGTGTATTGAAATAACATGAATTAATTATATATATGTGTGAAGCATATAACTAGTGATTGTTTCAAGATGGTGTAATAATATGTCGATAGGTTGTTGTTGGAGAGTGAAATGGTTGTTCTTGTTGATGATGATGTATACTTTGTGGTATGATTCAGTCAAATAAGCAAGTCTAAGGAGTGTTGTGTCCTTAAGCATGTAACAATTATCACCTATTCCTGTTGAAATAATGTAACTACGGAAGATATTCTATTGTACTTATTATTATATTATTGGTGTCCCTATCTTTCGAAGATGTTGTTCCTCCAATTAAGGATGTCATTGATGTAATTATCCATGTAAATTATGGAGGTAAAACCTCTGTTGTAAGTTGGGTCAATAGTACCCAGAAAAGAGTGATTAAAATGTATTTTTGCATCTCTCAAGACAAGTCGGCCATGTTGGGAAGGTGAAGTTGGCCCCGTTGGGTTATTAGAATTCCTTCCTGACGTGTATAAATAAATTAGGTTGCCTCCTCATTTGGACACACTCACAACTCAAACAATTTCTCTAGAGAGAGAAAGAGGAGTTTGTCTAGAGGAGAAGAATAAATCTATCTTAGTCTTGTGGTATTACACTATACTTAGTTGGGTTCTATATCGAGGAATTTTTGCTTGGTTTTCTTCCCCACGAGGGTTTCCCGGGATAAATATTTATGTGTTCTTTGTCTTGTTGTGTTTGTCATTCTTTCAATGATATTCCTCTTATTGTGCATAAAACTTTTAAAAATCTAACATGGTATCCAAGCCAACTTGAAAGATGACATTGTGCAACAGTTTTTCCCACAGTACAAGAAGCTAGGGTTTGTTATTTTGAGAAACTCCCTCGTCATATCTGCTGAAAAATAAGGCGAGTTCAACTTGCCCTAAGACGACACATCTTTTCATGGTGGAAGAATTCAATTATGAAGATTTTCAATTTTTGACTTGTTGCTACTACTGGGAGGAACTGGGGCTTCAGATTATTTAAGGTTTCATCACCAAATTCAAGAAAATAAAGATACAGTGTATCTCACCTTGGGGAGGCACATATTTTCCACCATTCATCCCTACAAAGGTTCACAGTCCAAAAATTAGGGTTTTACCATCAAACTCTAGGTCATTTTGAAAGAGGTTCCAGAAGCAGTCCTCAAGTTGGTAACTACCATCTCCTACATTCCATTTCAGGTTCTCACTCCTTGAAGATGAAAAACAAAACCAAGGTTGATGAAAATATTGAAGGGGCATAAAAATTCAAAGAATGGAAGTATAAAATCATGCTCATCCTTGAAGAGAATGATCTAGAGGGCTACCTCAAAGAAGAGGTCAAGGAGCTAGAGAGAGATGAAGCAAAGAACAAGCATACAAAGGACATGATTAAAGGCAAAATGATCATTGATGACTCCATCAAGGACCATTTAATTCCTCGAGTATCATCAAAGAACACTCCAATATAAATGTTTGATGCCCTGACAAGTCTATTTAAAGGAAATAATATCAACAAAAGAATGACCTTGAGAAATCAACTCAAGGGAGTAAAGATTCAAAAGGGAGAATCTATGCAATCTTATATCACAAGAGTGTCTCAAATCAAAGAGGAATTGGAGGCTATTGGTATTATGGTGGAAGAAGTAGAAGTGTGATGACCACCTTGAATGGTCTCCCAAGGGATTGGGAATCTTTCTTTAGAGGTATATGTGCTAGAAGAAAGCTCACCAATTTCAACAAACTTTGGGAAGAGTGTGTGCATGAAGAAGGAAGGATATCCAACCAAGAAGAGAAGCTAAATGATAATGAAGATCAAGCCTTGGTATCCCATGCAAAGAAAGGATCAAACAAGAAAAAGCTATGTGATCATTCTCCCAGAATAAATCAAAAGTTTCAAAGGAACTAAATACTCAAGAGAGATCACTCATCCTTTTAATGCTAAGGGTGAAAACATGAAGTTGGGAAACACTTTTGCTTGTTTTTTGACAAAAAAAGTTGCAAAATTTTATGTTTTTCAACTTCAACCCCTTCCAACCAATATCTCCCTTAGGAATTTCATCTTGAAGTAAACACAAATGTTTTAGAGAATTGAATTAGCTAAATACTCATATTTTAAAAAAAATTATCATGTAATATCCCAAATTTTGGACCTACCATTTATAGGCATGAGCCTATTGATCATGATGATTATATTGATGTTTTACTTTATATTGGGGAGAAGACCCCACTGCATATGAACATGATGATTGTTTTGTATATTGGGCATAAGCCAATTGTTGATGATATATATGTATATATATATGTTGGTTGTGTTGGGCGTGGACCCTGAAGCACATGATTGATGAAATGTTTTGTGTTGGGCATGGACCCTGAAGCACATGATCGATGAGATGTTTTGTGGTGAGCGAGAGGCTTTGGAGCACATGTGTACTTACATTTGTGTTGAGCATAAAGCTCTAGAACACATGAAAATATAATTGGAAATGTTGGGCATAAGATCTGGAGCATTCCATGTTGATGTTGAGCATAAGCTCTAGAGCATCGGATCCTTGGACATTGTATCCCTAGGTGTATCGTACAAGTACATCCTAGCATTTAGTGTTGAGTGAGAGCTGTGGAATTGCACTATGTTTGTAACTCCCTGTTATAAGCATTGAGTATGGGCTCTGGTAAGCGCTAGGGGTTACTGAAAAGATTAAAATCACCTCCGAGTGAAAATGACTCGAGAATTATATTGATCTCATCATACTTATTTTTTAGTGATTAAATGAAATTTTGAATTTCTGTTTTCTCATCAAGTACTGAAGAACTAACACGCTATACGATGGAAATCCAACATGCAAGGATGTTTAGAGATGCCTAGCCTAGTAGACCAGAGCCATCTATCTACTTGACCTTCACAAAGAAGTGTCATTAAGTCTAGGGATCATGACACATGATGCCCGAAGACAAATGTTAACAAGTATTTTAGTACTATGTATTTTTTACATAGTATGTATAAAGAATTAATTATGATTAATTATATAATTGAATAAAGAAAGAAGAGAACTCCACCAATTATTATTTATTACTAAAGAATTACTAAATAATGAAATATCTATGAAAGACTAACTAGGAACTAGTTAAAAGTTCCTAAGTTAAGAATTGAAAATTACCCCAGTAAATTAAAAAGGGTTTTAAATCAAGAAATCAAGGATTTCTTGATTTAATTGCCCCTTTGGCTGAAAAGTTTGTCTATAAATACTCAGGCCAAGTAAAGGCTTGGGGTTCTGATTTTCATCTAGGAGAGTTATTATTCTACCTGTTTTACTCACAAGTGTTTCCTTGGAGAACTTTTCCTGCAAGGAAAAGAGGATTGATTCAGAACTGATTACTAGTTAGGAAACCCTACCTTAGGAGCTCTAAGCTACTTGCATGTTGGAGTCCATATTGGGGGGATCCAGATTAGAACCAACAATGGTTCTGGTTCGTGGTTGGGTGGAACGTGGTAGTTCCCAAGTGATTTGGTCATCAAACAGAGGTCATATCTGCATTGCATTGTTAATGCTGGTTATTTGAGTGTGCAGGTTCAGCCATTAACATATATTTAAGATCAGGTATGAATCCCTAGCCTGCCTACTCTATTTCTCTAAATTAATTACTGGATTTGCTAGGTAAACGATTTCAATGCATTTCCTAACCCTATGTCTTGGATTCTCTGGTTAGAATCTGCTAGGGTTTGTATTTTCTTTAATAATATGTTTAGGCTGTAAATTTTATTATATACTGTACATTACCAGGGTTTGTACTTTGAGTTAATTTCTATATTATTTCCATGTTTAGTTTATGTGTACTATATATAGGTTTTGTTACAAGTTAGCATATTATTGATTCTACAGGTTGCATTACTCTGCTGACATATTTCATTTGTCAACAGAGGGTTGTTTTAAATTCAAAATTCGTTCAAAAGTACAAGTTAAATATATATATAGAAATACATATGTATCAATATTCAAATAGTTTTATAATTAATGTACTATTTAATTTATTTATAAACTAAAGTACATAATTTAAATATTCTAAACTAAATCAACTAAGTACAGACAAAGAAAACTAAATCTAAGATAATAACTCATTAAAGACCTTCAAGATCTCTCTCAACAAGTACAAATTAAATATCATAACATTCCATTAAATAAACATAATCATAATTAACCAAATAGAGAAGGCATTGTGACCATCCATGTGGTCCAATATCAAACCTCTATCTTATTATATGAATTCCACAGTCCAAATCGTTAAGTCAATAATCGCATTCATTTACATAACTCAAATGTTTAATCCACGGTCCTATTATTACAGTCATCCTTTATAAACACATAAAGTGTTTGAAGGTCCCATATAAATCTACACACAACCATCGCATCACATTAAACATTTAATAACTAAAACCCATTTTTCCAACAGAGGTCATGACATCGAATCCTATGGATGTCCAAACTCAAGGAAAAAACATTAATAACAAACCATAAGCATTTTATACATAAATAGTAAGAAAATCGCATAACCATCTTTATATAGCCCATGCTATACATCTAATATATGCAGGATGCATTTTAAACTGCACCAAATTCCATATTAATAACAATGCATACGCTAACAGTGAGGTCGTAAAGACCCTAGCTACGGCCTCAGCCAAGTTTCCAATCTAATCACACAGTCATGCTATATAACCAAATCGATATTGTGGGTTTTCCATAACCCTGGCTGTTACAGCCTTTTCCTTTTAATAAACAAATTACATATTAAAATGCCAACTAAAGCTATCATAGTTGTTGGGAGAGACACATTGTCACATACCGCAATTTTGTAAAATAATGTTATTTGTTTTAATTTGATTCCTAAGACATTATATTAAATTTAATGCTAAGTAGAAACTGATGACTTAGCAGAGTCAAAAGATGTGGAATGCAATTCTGAATATTTATTTTAATATATAAAAAGTGGAGACAACAGCTTGGGAGAGCTGTTAATAAGAGTGTTACTGGTCAAACTGGTGGAAGGAACTAGGTGGAGAGAAAAAGGACAAGTGGTAGCAACCTCAAACACTTCCTATGTTGCAGGTGGAAACTTCCCTACATTTGGGGTCATGATTCCCCAAGAAAGTGGGATTAGAGCATGTGGCTCAATTAATGACAACTAACCCAAAAAGACCTAGGCAATCTTTTAAAAAGTACCCAATGTAGAGAGCTGAGGCTGCTCAGATATTTTCCAGGAGAATAATCATTCAGGAGGAATGCACTTCAAGGAATTCATTGGGAAAAAGGGAAAACTGTAAGGAAGGTGTTTTGAGAGATAAATTGCAGTAACTTGGTCTGATACAACTTTCTAGCTGAGAGATTTGATTGACAAGTTCAGGACTGGTATTGAGTCTCAAGACTAGTACTTGATTATTTGCTACACCTAGTTCCATCCAGGGAGACCAGAGCAAGCTCGGGGGTCTTGAGGAGTCGTTGTTTGAGCGCTCTTCAGGAGTTGGTAGGGAGGAACGACCTCCCATTGCTGTTGTCAACCAAGCTTTAAGAACAGGTTCTGCTATCTATTAATTTCTGTGTTATTATCTGAGTGTGATTGAATGATGCATTTACAATTTATGATGTAAAAACTTAGAGGATAGAATATCTTGATTTGTTTAGTAATGAAATTATTCTTAATGAGAAACAAATCCTACCTGTGTTTTTCCCCATTTGGAGTAATCCAGATCGTACTCTAGCACAGGTGGTGTACTTAAATGAAATAGTATGATGTAAATTTAAGATAAGATGTTATCTTGATTATGAGATTGTTTTCTTTATTCGTTATCAGAAGAAATAGTATTCTTTGCATGGAGTAGGGTTAGGGTTAGACCTAGACTATGAATGTCAGATTTTAGAAACGGAAAAAGAAGCTATATCATTTTACTGATAGTAATATGTTTTGGTAGATAAACAGTTCTCTATACAACATTCATTTCTGTAATCTTATTACTTATTTTGAAACCAAAATAAAAGGATATATTAGTTAAAATAGAGTAGGGTTAGACTAAATAAAAATGCTTTTAACTTTACAGTTTATTTCTTCCATCTTAGGATAATTAACTACTGTATGTATAGAAACTAAACTGTGAGTAAGAATAGCTAAAATCTTGATTTAATTCCACAGATAAACTAGTTGGTTTTAGAATTTACTTATGGATGGTAATGTAATTAATTCATTCATTTTTATCTAGCTAAGCTTAAGCAAGATCTACAACTACTAACCTATCCGTTATAAAATGTTAACAAATACAATAGTTGTTATTTCTTTTATTTTAGAAATGCTAATATTATAACATAAATAGGATAATATAGAATACAGAAGGTACTTCTTATAAATTAGTTAGTGTAGAAAGTGTAAGAATACAACAATAAAATGCTATCTTATTATATATCTATAAATAGACAAAGAATAAAGATAATATATATAATTGTAGGAACAACATTACTTGCAGGTAAAATAACATTTATCTCACTATAATAAATATTAAGTAATACACATTTTATACTTAAAAGATGTAACTATCAGTTACACAAATACAACTACAAGAATATTAAATTACATAAGTTCTGAAAGTTAACAAATACAAAGCAATATTTATAACCTTACTAGAACAGAATGAGTTAAGGTAATTTCATATAAAACATTATACAGTTATCCTGAATAATTTACAGGTTATAAATTAAATATATTAACTTGCAGGAATCCAAGTAACAGAACATAGTTATGCTTGATTCACCGATATTAAATAACCATTTACACAATACAAATAATAACCAAATAAATTACAGTAGTACATTGTAATTAAAAGATAATTTAAAGAAGCAATAAATACTTTTTCATATCGCCAAGTTAGGGTAAAACCCTAATATCTCAAAATTTACAATAGAGGTGTAAAACCAAGAGTCTAAGCTCTTCTAATGCCTCTCAGCTTCAAACAAAATTAACAGAGTAAGGCTTTACCATCCTTCTTTCATTTTTACATATATACACAAGTAAACAGATCAAAAATTAAAATTTACAGTCACGGCCTAAGCCGGAAGCCCCGCATAAAGCAAGGACTTTTTCTTAACAGAGACAACGAGCAAAATAAACACAAGTAAACCAAAACCACGAGGGTTTTGCAGGTCACGGCGACCAACCGTCAAGTGTCTCGAATGGGATTGAACACGGATGAACTGCCATGGGGTATCCAAGGCTTACCCATGAGTAACGCTTGTTCCAGCCCTGCAGAAGGACAAGTCGGCACCTATGTAACATCAAACATTAAAATTGTTATTATCTTGCTGTATATAAGCTGGAACGTATTAAAACAAGAAATGAAGTAGCAGTAATTGCGTCTTACCTCAAATATTAATTGAAATGTAACCACCCACAAACAATAGTGTAGTTACCAACACGAGGAGGAGCCAAACCTTCATCTGCTGCAAGAAAGAAAAAGTTTACTAACACAGTAAACAACCAACAGCGACTGAAAACAGGAGCAGCAAGCCAAGCAAGAGAAATTCTTGAGTCGTCACTTATTTCTAGCCAAATAAACCACCCTCTGGCGAAACCCTAGGACCCATTAAACCATATGATGTGAAGCCACGACCCCACTGCTGAGCCAAAGAGAATTGAAACTACACAGTCTGAAGATTCTTGTCTGAGCTAGCCTTGATGGTGAAACCCTAGAGCAAAACCACTAACCTATCCCAAGCAACAAAAATTCTATTACAACACTTCTCTATTGAGCATACGGGCGTGCTCATGAGGTGCAGAAGCAAGCAGTTTTACGAAGGGTGAAAGACAAGAAACAAGATTTGGAGATTGTCACTCAAACTAGTTGCAGAAATCGGCATGGAGGTCGAATTCAGTAGCAGAGCATCCAGAGGTCGAGAACAACGAAGGGAATGACGATACTAGGGTTACAAACTGCCTTATAACCACACAACACTTGGCTACGGTGTTGCCACGTCCACAAAGAAATTATTTGCATGCAGTGGGTAATCTATATTGTCCCGACAAGCAATCACGAGAAGACTAATATTCCAATCATTTTTGCTGTTTCGAAGGTTCCACCATAAACCTTAGTCCCGAAGTCAACCTAGCATGCACGTTATGATGATCAAAAGAAATTATTAATATACAAACTATGCCATAGAACTCACCAAAGGCGTGGGGAATAATACGACCCATCATTATACAAATATGGTATACATTCATTCAAACAATTATAACCTTGGTAATAGTTAAGCCTTGTTTTTTGTTATAAAAGAAATTCATAACGTTTATTTTGGTGAGTACATTGCTTACACACAAGCATTCATTCAACCAAATAATTGGAACATAGCAAAGGTATAAAACAATACATGACCTAGCACGTTATGCAAGTAAAGGAGGCATTTAATAAAAGATTATAGAACTTTAAATCAAAGTTAAACTATAGACTCTCATGGGAACGGTCTATTCTATGACCCCTTTGTTTATACAAACATGAAATTCATTCATTAAACCAACTTTAACTCTATCCATAGTTAGGCTAATTGATGTTTATAAAAGAAATTCATAAAATCAATTTATGGTAAATATCCTTCTTGCTAGTGTTAGTCTCATTGCCTTTGAATGTTTAATTATTAAAATAGTAAGGTTTGCATTTGAGCATGATAAGTCTTAAAATGCTAAAGGGCTTGACATTGAAATTTTAATGATATATTAACCATAACTGGATAATGTTTTCCAAGCAAATATAGTGCAGAGGAATTTAATTCTTCAACACTATTATAGTCTAATTGAATGTAGTATGCAATATGGTTATAATCCCTTTAAACTTCAAAGTTTTGGAAGTGGGATTATTGGTACATAAACTCATTATCATTATACATTACGTTCATATCACAAGCAGTAACCAAATCTATCATGACGTAAATGGTATTTGTTCACAATTTAAATTAAACCCTTAACATAATAACCCTGCCATTCTTAGTCTGTATGCAAAGAAAGATTAAGGCGTTTACACACACGACGGCCATGGTAAACATCGAAGAGTATAGTACGCAATAATAACTATAAATTACAACTACTAGAGAGAAAGCAACTATCATCAATACTGATAGGACTGAATCTCGTTTCCATGGCGCCTTTAAAAGAATAACGATTTAATGGTTTTACCTCATAAAGCATTGGAATTGAATAGCAGTTATATTCTTTTATTGAGCTATTATTTTTGCAACGAACTTATATCTGTATGCGTAATGATTAATGACAAGCAGCACCGGATCTTTCTTACCTATAATCTGTAAGAGCAGGTAAACTTTCTGCGTTAGCTCAAAAGCTAAGTAAGCCCAGAATACCAAGACAGTTCCACCTTGTGGTCACAAAGAAAAACAAGTCATTAAACTAAAAAAGAATTATTCTATAAGATAAACCTAATCAAGTAGATAATTCAGATTATGAAATCATTAACATATAACTAATTAAAACAATTAGTTGACTGCATTAATGAAGTTTATCTGTATTTACAAAATTTTAAATTTTTCGGAAATTATGGGGTTTTGACACACATGCCATTCATGGCATGGCCTGCACCCATGCTGAGCCAATACAAAACCAAAAGTTCAATACTCTGTCTAAAATCACAGTCTCCATTTAATGCCAACACAGAGCATATAGTGGCAAGCCAACGGGCTACGACACCATTGCTACAATGGCGCAGCCTATGGCATAATGCCCCAAGCTCTAGCAGTGTTCCCAAACTTAAAACAAAAACAATACAAACAGAGTGTTGTGCATAATTCCATAACCCAAACCTTTATAAATATATCGAGTAAATTCTACAGGATTTAAGCCACGATCGAGCCCAACAATGTCAACATGTTAAAACACAACATTTAAATAACCACACTGTCCCAAATTTACATAGCATAGTCTATTATAAATGTTGAACGAAATCGTATATACAAAAACACATTACAATCTTTACATAAAATCCAACGTGCAATTTATTTAAACAGTGAGGCACAAATCCTCTTTGACACCAGTCAAACTACTAAAATTGTTAAAATGGCAAAGCCATGAGCTATGGCACCATTACAAGTAATAGTGCAGCCACGACCCAAAAATGCCAAACCTCCCAACAAGAGTCCATTAAAAACTAGAGCAAGCTACTTTTTAAACCCCGAAGGCAGAGTCAACAAGTGCCACACGAAACCCTAACCCTGTAAAGAATCCCAACTCAGAAATTCCTAGAACGAGAGGAGGCAAGTAAATCTTGCTAGCAGACTTACCATGTCCGTGAAGAAGAAATCCCAAATCGACAGCGTAGCCCTGTGCAAACCCCAGACCGCCTTCATTTCCACATCTAAACATTTCAACAATGGCATGAGAAGCATGACCATACCATGGAGAAGACAATGAAGCAATGCATTTTACACAGAGCTTGTCTAGCTTACCATCAAATCGATGGAGGTCACCTCCCTTCTCCAACTGCGCAGAGGCCACACTAAACCAAAAATCCAAAACCACATAATGCACAAACAACAAATGCCCAAATCCCTTGCCAAGTATGTTCATGAACCCCGATGGCATTAATGGCACCAGCTGGTGGCCATTAATGCATCCATAAACCCTCACCATAAGCTTGTGGATCAACTTTATACCATATACCAACAAAATCACAAGGTCAAATCCTTTATCCTGTGGTTTTTCCACCCTTTAAATATCAGTGTAGACTTAATACTTAGGACATGATATGTATACCATAGTCTCCCAACGTTAAAGTATGTGTAGACCTTAAACACTATGGTATAGTGTTTACAATGTTATCCTTGAGCATCAAAGTTTAGGTTCTTACATGCCGCTTTGCTAGATCATATAGGTAGGGTAGGTGCATAGATTTTTAGTCTAGGTTTTGTAGTATTTAGGAATCATGGCAAACAAAGTATGCCATGATGCCCTCACTAGGAAGAACAAGCATAAGTTTTCCAAACTAGAAACAGAGAAGAGTAAATAATTAACCAAGAGATAGATAATTATAATGGTAAGGATAGTAAGATAATTCACAACATCTAGTTAATTAACTAAGAAAGATAATTAACGAACATAGTGCTTACCTGAGTTGTAAAAAGGAACAGTAATAAAAGTGCAAGGAGGAACTGGAAGTATAAATAGGAACTAAATTGAGTCAAGTAACCAATAATCCCAATGACGCAAGAGTAACCTGTAAGTCAATAAATAAGGTGCCTTAGTTCATATGAACTAAGTAAGCCTACATAACGAAGAATGAACTTACCTCTCAGATCGTCATGGGAGAACGAGTCCCGCCACTACACCACTTTGTTCCCATCAACAAAGTTAAGTTAGTTTTTATTAAATAAACAAAGTACACATGTGCAAGAGCAAAACAATGATCTATACAATTAATTAATTCACCGACAGTAATAACTAAGATGTATTAGTAGTTTAAATAATAGAGTTAAGACATAAGTAGTAAACGAACTAATAATCACTGAATGGATAAGAGAGTAACATGAGAGTATGGGTAGTTTCTGAAGAGATCGAAAGTATAAGTAGCGCATGTAATTCCACACGAGTAATAACGATCCCCTTTGGGGTAGTTTTCACTAGCATATATTTTTTTTTTCAATTTTTGGGGACATTACATATCAACATATAGTGGGACAAATTTGGTGGGCACCAACGACATATACTTTAAAATTTTAAGTATGAATAATGAGTGACCTTTGTGGCCTACGTTTTTCTTAGAGATAGTTATTTATTTTAGGGAAACGAAATGTATAATCATAATATACACTCATTGTAGTTGTGCATGGACTATATGTTGAGTATTTTCAGACTCATACGCAAATTTTTATTATTTATTGAAATAACATATGTACCAAAAATGATGCCTTATTGAAACATGTTTTTGTCATCTCATTTTCTTTCAAATGTGACTCTTATAAAAAAAACTAAAAGCACCCTTTTGAAGAGGACACTGCAAGGAACAACCTTGTGATTTAAAAAAAAAAATTTGGCTTCGTCTTCATGATGATATTAAATTTTCATTGTCATTGATTTTTAAGTCACTAATTTTTTTAATGATAAAGTTTAGAAAAAAATAGTAAAAAATAGAAATCCTAAATGAAATTAAAAAAATATCTATGATGAGAAAGTAGATTGAATGATGAATCTACTAGTATAAACTCCGATAGGTAATTCTCATTTTTATCAGTGTTTCAACCTTGCTAAAGTGAGACATTTATGAAAACTGCAGCAATGGTGCTGGAAATGTTGACTAACAATTCTCGGCTGAGAAAATATCTTGCCTGAGAGATTTAAAATATCTCAGGCGAGAGTTATTTTTGCTCAAAATCTAACCCAGAGTTAAAATATATCTCAGCTAAGATTTTTTTCACATAATGCTTTGAGAATCTTTTAGGGGCCGACACATTAAAATCCCGTGATTCCAATGGGATTCCAAAACTTCTCAGCCGAGAGGTGTATATATAGGCTCTCGTCCGAGATAGGTTTCATCAACCTCTCAATTGAGAATTGTTAATATGTTTTTTAGCCAATAGTTTGTAGATATTTTTTCAGCGGAGAGCTTGCAGATATTTTTTCCGCCGAGAGTTTGCAGATATTTTTTCCAACAAAAGTTTGCAGAGTGTTTTTCAGCCGAGAGTTTAAAGATCGGTTTTCAGCCGAGAGTTTTAAAATTTCTTGTTTAGCCGAGAGTTTTTATCTCTATATTGCAGTAGGGAGTTCACATATTAAAGTTTGTAGATATTCTTAGATTTTGCATTATCCAATTTCTTCAGGCAACAATTTTTTTTTTATCAAGGCATTTTCTTTAATCCCTATTTTGGTAGGTTCTTATTTTTTTCATCAAACACCTTCTGTGAAAACTAAGACTATGGGGAGATATCCTTCTTGACAAGCTAGAGCATGGTAGTTTTAGATTATTTTTATCATTCACCCATTAGCTACGGCAAGCATTTTCTCATGGCCACTTGAGCCAGTTTCCCAACGCTTAGTCATTTTCATGACTTTCTGCAAAGTTTATATTGAAACCCTATTTTGGCAGATCCATAACTTCTTCCTAAGGAACCTTCAAGTCGATCTAAATATGTGGAAAGGTAGACAAAACACCCTTCTACAAAATGACCATATGGTGCGGTAATTTTCTTCAACCCACAAGCTATGGCAGTCATTTTCCTGAGGCCACTTAGGCAGAATTGCTACTTTGGCGTAAAAGCAACTTGAACACCTGTTTTGGCAAGCTGTTAATTTTGTTATCAAACACATTCTGTGAAAACTAAGACTATGGAGAGATATCCTTATTGACAAGCTAGAGCATGGTAGTTTCATTTTATTTTTATCATTCACCCATTATGTACGGTAGTCATTTTCTCAAGGCCACCTGAGCCATTTTTCCAACACTTAGTCATTTTCAGGACTTTCTCCAAAGTTGATCCTGAAACCCTATTTTGGTAGATCCATAACTTCTTCCTTGGGCACTTTCAAGTCAATCTGAAGATGTGGACAAGTAGAAAAAACATCCATATACACAATGACCATATGGTGCGATAATTTTCTTCAACCCACAAGCTATGGTAGGCATTTCCCTGAGCCCACTTAGGCAGATTTGCTACTTTGGTTTAAAAGCAACTTAACCCTTGTTTTGGCAGGCTGTTAATTTTTTCATCAAACACCTTCTGTGAAAATTAAGACTATGGAGAGATACCCTTCTTAACAAGCTAGAGCATGGTAGTTTCAGATTATTTTTATCATTCACCCATTAGGTATGGCTGGCATTTTCCCAAGGCCACCTGAGCCCGTTTTCCAACACTTAATCATTTTTAGGACTTTCTCAAAAATTTATCCTGAAACCCTATTTTGGCATATCCATAATTATTTCATCAGACATGCTTAATACAAACTGAGATCATGTTTAGGTAGAAATATCAATAGCGTACATATTGACCATATGCTGTGGGCATTTACTTTAACCTATGATTTATGGTGGGCATTTTCTTGAGACTAATTTTAGGTAATTTTACTTATTCTGATGCAAAACCTTGTTTTGGCAGACCTATAAGTTTTTCCTCATAAGCGATTAATGAAGCCTAAGACCATGAATATATATCCACTTCAACAAGCTATATATCATGGTATGATGGTGTGGGAATGTTAGTCAAACCCATAATTATGGAGGACATTCTCTTAGAGTACTTTTGACTCATTTTTTCATACATAGTCAATTTCCAAAGTTTTGAGAAACTTGCAATTCATCTTACAGAATGATGTCAGGTTTCAAGACTGACTTAATGATAGCACCAGGACACAATCG
>LPNX010197900.1:11750-23314 GCA_001517045.1 Pseudotsuga menziesii | reverse complement strand
TATGTGTTTTTTTTTTTTTTTTAGGTTTTAATGTCGCTCTTACCAAAATTGGCAAATATGAAAACCCACCAATGACATTGTAGTGAGATTCCTTACGCCACAATAATTAGGTCATGAAGAACTAGGTCTGCTAGGTGTTGTCAATCACTAGTCTCTCCTCCTAGTGGACACGGTTGTGAAAAATGAAGTTGTACTCAAGTCTTAAGCTTCCCAAGTTCATGACTTAGGGAATCACATATAAGGTTCTACTGGTGGGGGCCTTGACCTTGAGCTCCCCACCAGAGAATAAATACATTCATAAATTAAAAATATTCAGAGGCATTAACGAGGGGCATTACAGTACCTATCCATCCATCTTAAGAAGAACCTTGGATAGAACCTATTGATGAAGAAGTCGACATTCGACAACTATATCGGATACAAAATAATGAGGACTACACAGAACCCAATATCTATGGTGAACTACACTTAGGGAATCAAGATTCAGTAGGTTACAACTTAGACGTAGAATTATATGATTGGGAAGTCGAGAACTACGAAACACAAGCAAGATGATGCTGGACCATTCAAAAAGTACAGAAGAAACCAGTCATCATCCCAAAAATATTTGAAAATAAAACCAGGGAATATCCTACCCTGAAACCAACAAATGTAAATATCACACAAGTCCCAAGATATAAAGAAAGAGAATCACTAGCTATGCACATTGAACAAGTATCCAAGAACATTGGTGAACATGGCCGACTCCAAAGCCTAGTGGAAACTTTCACAGGATAAGCTACAAGATGGTGGGATACCCATCAATCAAGATTGCAGACATGGACAACATCTTCAACCTTCTTCATAGAAAGATTTGGAGGGAAAAAGTTAACCAATCAAGCCCAATACCTATGTTCATCCAAGGACAGGATCCAGAAAACCACATAAAAACATGTGAAAACGAATGGAAAAGGATTGTGTATAAGGATGAACGTACATGGCCACACTTGTTTCGATCGACGCTATCCGACTCACCAAACAAATGGTACAAAATGGAAGAGGATCGAGGTGAAACATTCCTATGGAACGAACTAAGAGAGAATTTTATCAAATATTTCAGCTTTATACCACAAGATGAAAACTTAATTGAAATTGCAAAACAAATCAAGGAATTTGTAGAACTGACAAAGAACAAAACCCTAAAATACAACCGACCGACAATAAAATGCAATAATATACAAACCGGGACAATACCACAATCAACAAGACTACAGATGGAAAACGAAAATCTGGAAGGGAAAATCTTTAGATGGAAATCAAACCATGTCGAAACAACAAAGCCAATTCGCATAGTGCTCAAAGTCGAGATAACCGACAAAGAAGACATCGACCGAATGAATGCAATAGACTTTCCCACTACATTTTCACAGTTTAAAGAAGGGAGTCGACCAATCAATGAAATGAAAGCACCTGAATGGTTAGACGCTAAAGTTAAAACTAAAGAAGTCAACATATCAACTGATGATCGACTAAAAATAGAAAAAATCGGAGACTACTAGAGTGAAGAACAAACAACAGAAAGAATAAACCTACTAAAAGAATTCCAGGATGTATTTTCTAGAGACTACAAGGATCTCGAAGGTATAGTACATGAAATGGGTGAAATGGTATTGGCATTAAACGTGATGTCCGACCAGTAAAGAAAAGACCATATAAACTAGCTCATAAATACAAAGAGATAGTCAAGAAGGAGATTGATAATATGCTTGCAGCAGGAATTATCTACCCTATTGACCAATCAGAATGGGAAACTCCAATGGTTATTCAACCAAAGAAACATGATCCAACCAAGCTAAGGATCTATGTCGACTTCAGAGAACTTAATAAAGTTACACTAACAGACCCATTTTCGACACCTTATGCAGATGAAATCTTAAATGAGGTCACAGGACATGAATGCTACTCATTTACAGATGGACTCTCAAGGTATAACGAAGTACCAATAGCCAAAGAAGACCAGAGAAAGACAACATTCGTATGTGAATTTGGCTCATTTGCTTACAGGGTTATGCCTTTTGGACTAAAAAATGCACCTGCCATATTTTCAAGAATAGTGGTCAAAACATTTCAGGAATACATTTACAAAACGATGGCAGTATATTTCGATGATTGGAGAATATACTCTACACTGAAAAATCACTGTAAATGGCTAAGGCTCATGTTGGAACAATGACGGCAAATACAACTATCTCTAAACATCAAGAAGTGAATATTTCTGATCCCTATAGGGATACTATTAGGACACATTTTCTGTAAAGAGGGTATCAAGGTCGACTTGACAAAAATAAAAATCATTCTCGACTTAAAACCATCAGTGAACCCAAAATAAGTTAGGGTACTACTCGGTCATACAGGATATTACAAAAAATTCATAAGATACTATTCAGACATGACATACCCACTAGAAGAACTGTTAAGAGAAGATTAGGAGTTCGACTGGACAGAAGAATGTAACATATCATTTGAAACGCTAAAAAGAAAACTAGTCGAAGCAGCCATTCTAAGATTTTCCAAACTGGTCAAACAATTTTCGTGAGTTAGGAAATACGAGCAATCCTAACTCAAGCTGGAGACGACGGAATGGACTACCCTATAGTTTATAGCAGCAGAAAATTAAATAAAGCAGAAAGAAACTATTCGACAACAGAGAGAGAAGCATTAGGAATGGTGTTCGCACTACAGAAGTATCGAAACTACCTACTAGCTAATCCATTTATCTTCTATACCGACCACCAAGCATTAAAATACCTCGTAAATAAACCCTTACACCATGGTAGAATTTGTCTATGGCTACTTGTATTCCAAGAATTCGAATTTGAAGACATTTGTCAGACCAGGGAAGTTAAATGTCGGACCTGACCACTTACCACGAAATGACATAGGTGAGGGACCGACAGGAGTCGAAGATGACTTACTAGATGCACATTTATTCCAAATAGAAGCAGTCTCAGCAGAATTAGAGGAAATAGCTCAGTTCTTATAAAATGGAAAAGCACCAGAAGGCATGAGCACGAAAAAGAAACAAATTTTAGCCATGAAAACTGCACCATATAGCATAATAAATGGATTCTTATATAAAATGGGCCTGGACGACATCCTTAGAAGATGTGTACCAGAACATGAAAGAAACAATATTATGTATGAAGGACATTATGGACCGGCGGGAGGACATTTTCAAGTAGACACAACCGCCAAGAAAATCCAACAGTCAGGGTTGTGGTGGCTGACACTTCACAAAGACTGTAAAAATTTTGTAAGCCAATGTGATAGATGTCAATGAATGGGTCGACCTCTGCCTAGTACAGAAATTCCCTTAATATCAGTAAACCCAAGTTTGACATTTGAAATTTGGGACATCGACTTTATAGGACCATTTCCCATACCAACAAAAAGAATAGGTGCAAGGTACATAATAACTGCAGTAGAGTATGTAACCAAGTTGGCAGAAGCAGAACCAGTAGACACATGTTCCAGTGAGATAGCTGCTAAATTTATCTATGAAAATATCATTACAAGGTTTGGATGTCCAATAACCCTAATCAGCGACCAAGGGTCACACTTTATTAATAAAACCATTAAAACACTAACAGATTAGTTCCAAATTGACCACCGGCGAAGAATAGCTTACCACCCTCAGTCGAATGGAACAAATGAAGCATTTAATAAAACATTAACAAAAGGTCTATCAAAAATATGTAACAATGACAAAGACGACCGGGACAAAAAGATACTTGCAATACTATGGGCGTACAGAACAACATACAAGTGCTCAACTGACCAAACACCATTTCGACTAGTTTATGGACAAGAAGCAGTAGTTCCACTACATTTTCGACAACATACACCTATTATTGCAGAAATTTTACATGTCGATGTTGAACAATGAAGGAAGGACCAACTGATTCAATTAAGTAAACTCGAAGAACACCAACTAATCGCTTTACAACATCAAGAAATCCAGAAATAACGACAGAAGGCATGGCACGATCGCAACATCAAAAACAAAAACTTATCGGTAGGGGACCTTGCCTTACTATACAATAGTCGAGTAAAAGGGAAACCCAAAAAGCTACATACAGAATGGATGGGACCCTATGTCGTCGAAGAAATTCATGCCAATGGATCAGTTCGACTAAGGACGTTACAAGGCATAGTATTTCAGAAACTTGTTAATGGTGCCCAACTAAAGCGGTACAAAAACTAAAACAAGTTAAAAAAAAAATCATATAATGACCATAATGGTTAGACAAAAACTTTAAAAATATGAAAAAAATCCAAAAAGCAAAACATAACCAATACCCATAAACCAGGATGACAAGAAATCAATGCTTCGACAGTCGACATTACACCCACCAACATACCACCATCAACCGTTCACATGATTGACATCGACCAACGATCGTGCAAGTCCCATCACGCCTTCATGACTACGAGCGCCAAAATCAAATCACCATTAACGTAAACTCAAGTGATCACAATGGACCATCACTTCCACCATTAATACACCTATCGACAAAAACGTCAAGCGCATCACCTACAAATACTGGACCGCGGGAGGATCATTTACAGTATTTAAAATAGAGAGAGAAACTTAGCAAATAAGAAGCTGAGAACTGAGAATCTTGAAGAAAAGTCGAACAGAAACCCAAAAAAATGACACCACAACAAGCCAAAGCTGTAGCCAAGGCTAAGGAACTACAAACTGCTAAGACCCCATTCATGAGGAGGCTAAGAAACATAAAGAACGCTAAGGTTCAAGAGACCTCATGGGTGAAAAAATGGGCTGAGATCAAGGAATGGGCCTATGTTGACAGGAAACCAACCCTAGCCGTAGAAAAGATAAACCACGGTACCATCGTGAACTACATGAACACACTGTTCATGGGAAGTTTTGGAGGTACAAAGGAAACAACAGTTAAATTCATCATAAGGCGATACCACAACGACAGATTCTACTTCAACAGGCCAATCGATATCTTTGGTGAAGTAATATATAAATTGACTGGTTTATCTAATCAAGGTGACCCAGTACCAGTCGAAATAAAAGAAGCGCTGGTAGAGCAACTCACTGGATCACCATCAGGAAAGAACTCAAAAGGGCTAATGATTAGCCAAATACAAGCCTGAACACCACAAATTGTGACTAAAATCATAGCAACTGGGCTTACACCCATAGGTCAAGGAAGTGACCTAAAACTAGATATGCTAGAGGTAGTGGATACCATTGCCGACACAGGGAAAATCTACAGATGGGCTGAGTATGTCGCCAACATGCTCAAAGACATCCGTGATAAATGCCAGGAGTTGAGAGGGATTATAAGGTTCCCATACCTTACAATATGGATAGTAATGTACTACTTGTGCCCTGTTGGGGATAAGCAATTCCAAGAACCCACAAGATTCCATATGTGGAGATTCAAGCCATTTGCCCAGACTGGAACAAAGAAGGAACTAGAAAATGACAAGGTGTTGTTGGAAAATTGGTGCCAACAGCTTAAAATCCAAACGACTAGATGGAGGGTGCCTTAGAACATCTGACGAAGTCTTCCCAAAACCATGCACATATAGCTGGAACTTGACCATACAATGGTTTGGTACATGCAGGGCGCCAAAGCAAAAGCAAATACTCTTGACTGCTACCTAATAGTTGAAGAGATCTTCAGGGAGATAGCTATATAGTCTTGTACGAAGCTATCAATACCAGCAAAAGCCAAAGAAGCAACCCTAGAAATAGAGGAGCCACTAACAGACCAAGAAAAAGAAGAAGACTATGAACTTTGATTATACATCGACACATTTGTGTCAGAGGAAACACCAGCAGAAGACACCAGTCGACTGTAAATTACAATCATACCATCGACAGCCCAAATGGAAGGGGCATAGATAGAACAACACGTAAGCAATCCAGCTGAAGAAAGCATCGACCCAACTCAACAATAAGGGGGACAAAAAGGACCAAAGGACAACATGGAAACTAAAAACCCCAAGTATGCTATAACCAAAGAAAACATCCGTAAGCTATCAAAGGAAATAGCAGCTTCAAGGAAAATGAGAAAAACTCAGGAACAGAAACAAGGGAAGGGGAAGCGCAAGCTTATCATCGAAGAATCATCAGAATATGAAGACGAATTAGTAGCCATGCCAGTCAACATCATAGAGGATGTCGTAGCAAAGAAAATTTCAGTGGAAGCATAGTTCCAAACATTTGTTGAAGCAGGAGCACAGCAAGTTCGGTCGAAAAAGGTACAGAGCACAAATACCTCAATAGACGAAAATGTTGTTGATCTAGTGTCTACACCCCCACTTCCATCCCTGACCAAAATCACGCAGGAAACACTTCCATAACTACCCTCAATAATCTTGGTTGACATATGCAAGAATGCTATGTTGGACACCCTGAAGGAGAGGTTCGACCGAGACAGATACTTCCAGGAATACATCGAAAAACTACCTGAGTTACTCACCTCTATACAAAAGAACACCACCAAAATGCCTCTATTTGAAACTGGTGGATCACGACAGCCTACTCCTTCACAACCTAGCTGAATACCCCAAAAATCGAGGTCTATGGGAGTAATAACATCCACATTTGTGAGGAACCCCAACAAGACAGCTCAAGTTGTCGCAAGTCGGACCTCATCCTTCATCCCAACCGACCCTAAACCCCTGGAACCAGCCAATGAACCAATAGGAAATGAGGAAAAAGAGAACATGGAATAAATAAACCAAGAAATCGACAAAGTATTCTTCGACATCCCGAAAGGTTCACCCCCACAAATCGACAATCCAACACTCAAACACATACCCACCACTCTAATCACACTTGACCATTCACCATCACCATTACCACCACCACCACCCCCAACCTAGAACCTACAATTGAACCAGCTACACCTGAACCACCTCTGCAGCAACCATCAGTACCAACAATATCTGTATCTGGACCCTCTGTACAAAATCCCCCAGATACACAGCCAACAACAACACTCATTCCGCAGCCCCAAACAGAAGTTCCCCTAACCACTGCAGACCGGAAACAAGACAACCCATTACCGAAAAACCTGACTCTTACAGGTACACAAGTATAAAATCAAGCAGAGCAAAAGCATAAGAGAAAGAGAGATAGAAATAAGAGGGACCATCAACCACAATAGATAATAGTTCACATCAGCCAACTTGGGTCGACCACTGCAGTCGATGCAACAAAGCTGAGGGATGGAGAGTTGGGATAACTCTTTCAAACCCTGCCATCGAAGCAAATACAAGGAACCAGAATAGACGCAAGGAGCTCGACGACAATGAAAGGGAACAAGTCGAGTTCCTAAACAAATGTAGAAACCTTCCGCAGTCTGTGATACCGGGACCAACATAGGTTGACACTGATAGGCCGCTAGAGAAAGTGTATTAGTTGTTTGAAATCATGGTGCTAGCACTACAAACATAGATGAAAAACACAAGAGAAGAGAAAAAAGAAGAAACAGCTCGACTACTGATGCATTAAAACACAACCTTCTCCGAAGCTTACAAAGTGCTTCAAGATCACATGGAGGAGTTGGTCATCACAAAAGGAGTACTACGGGACTGGACTGCTTATTATGGGAAAGTATTCCAATAGACCTGACAGACATGACAGGACATCCAAGCACTAGAGAAGAAAAAGAGCATGGAAGAAGCACTATCGAAGATCAAATCGTGATTGAAACAACCAAACTGCAAAATCTCGAGCGACAAGAACACCAGTGGGTGCAGTAGGCAATTCCGAGCTTGGACAAGTTAGACATAATCTATCCACAAATGAAATGAATTATGGAGACAACAGAAGAAAAATACCAGTTTTTGGGTCTCAACATGGAAAGGATAGCAGACATTTCCATTCAAGAGAAGATGTCGACACTGTTAAGCCTTACAACATTAACAATCGACATCCACAAAATATTGCAAAGTTGGACATAATTCTAACATCAGCTGGCTATGACAACAGAGGAAATTGTTGAAGTCTATGTACAGAAACGACAAACCATCTGACTTCACAGCCCATAAAAGGATAAACAAAGAAATAACTACTTCAGACAACCAAATATTTTTTGAGTACCTCCCTTGTTTCTTCGGGATGAAGAACAATTTTGTTCATGGGGGAGATGTTGGAGGAGCTAGTTGACTAGCCGACTAAGTCGATCGGCCAACTAATTAGAGATTAGGTCGGTCACCTAAGGTCATGTCGGTTGACAAAACCAACAGGTAGTTATTTGTAGCTGTTTCGTAAATCATATATATTAGGATGTGGAGCCAGATGAGAACTCGGTTAAGTTCTGTGTATTGTATGGACTCTTCTATTATAATATAATCTATTATTCTTACATCTGTGTTCTTGTCTCTTGTCTTTGATATGTCTGTATGCTTTTAAATGTGTATTATTGGTAACCCTTTGTGATATGTGAGATTCCAACAATCGCCATTCTGGATAATAACCACAGTAAAGATGATCATAAGCTATTGTACATGGTGCAAAAAAACCTGGATAATAAGCTTCATAAATATGATCATCAGTAGTACATGGCATCGAAAAGTTGCTAAACACTAAGACGGTAAAACAATGTCAACAAAGTAAACACATCATACATAACAACAGGACCTTAAACTCAAAATTTGACAAACCTAAACTATTGCAACGATTGAAAGGAATAAAAAAAACTTCAAAAGAGAAAACAAATAGAAAGAAAACTAAAAACAAGTTCAGTTTGATCATCTAAATCATTGTTTTTTGCTAAAATAATCAACAATCAGCAATAAATCAGAAATAAAAAAAACACACAGGCAGAATGTCAACATTAGTAGAGGATGACAGTCAGCTTTGGAAGCTCAGCTTTGTGGGTATGAATGTAATCCTATGGGTGTGAAAAAGGGGGGACCAGGCCAAACAAAGAATATGATTCCATAGGAGAAGTTAGTCAAGTTTTTTTTGTTGTATTTACAGTTTTATTATTGACTGAGAAAGGGAATATTCATCAATTGTTGTGTGATTTTCTCTTATACAGTCTATGTTTAATGTATTTGATGGTTTTAGAATCATCCCACTTGAGCTTCATTATACCTATAGTCTTCATGATCCTGGCCATATAACTTTGTTTGAAGAGAAGAAAGGTCTGAAAATGGCACTGGTTGAATATATTTTTAGAAGGTTGTGATGGCATTTAGAGGACATTTGAGTGGCTGTAACATCTCCTACCATCATATACCATTTCCCAAGGATATATCATAGAAGCAATTAGAAGAGGCCTTCTTAAATATTATAAACCAACAGTAGTCAGGGCACAAACTTTTAAGAACATTTATAAAGTCTCACACCAGAAGATATGTAGGTAATAATACTTGAAGCAATTTGAACAGTGATGGTCTGTACCAGAGAAGGTGAACAGGAGCCCTATCTACCCATTTTGACAACATGGATTCATTCAATTGTGTGACAAGCCCGCTCAACTGAAAGAGCAAGCTAATAGCCACATGGATATTGACGATGCCCCATAATTTGGATAGGCATGCATATTGGAAAGGTAGATTGGGATTGGCTTGAAGCAACTAAATGCCCCTCAAAAATTTTAGTGGATTCATCTTCATTTCCTAATGAAGCTGCTAGTTAGACCTTGTCTAGTGAACATAGAGAGAAGGAGTTTTCAGAGTGAGTGAACTGCTTTATAGAAATAAAAATCCTTCCTTGACCAATATAATTTCTTAATATCCAAGGTATGTATAAGAAGCAGGAGTTTCATTGGTTTCAATACAATGGCTCGTTCTTGGGCTATTTCCTTTTTAGATTCAGAACCTGCTTTGGTTCCATTTCAAGTTTTAGAGCTAGTAATAATGACCCTTCCAGATTGAGATCTTGTTACTGCATCCCTGGTAGGGTGAAGGCATAGGCCTTAGAGGCAAAGGCAGATCGATAACCCATGGATCAAGTCATTTACTTGAAATAAGCACCAATTTCATCTGCATTTGCATCCAACCCTATTATTACCTTATAGGCCTTGCTTTAGATAGGAATATAATATAAGTATTCTCTTGTAAAGTCCCCTATCAATACACTAAATGGAATTGGTTATCTGTTTGGACTGGGGCTACTAGGCTGGGTTCTGTCAGTCACTGTATATTCCCTTTCTTGTCGATTTCCTTCCCTGAGTGAAAGTCTTCCATTTATGTTATGCGGTGGGTCCTACCCAGATTTTTTTCTCTTATACAGTCTGTGTGTAATGCTTCATTCCACTTTTGTAGGTCTTCACAAACTGGTAACCAAATCCTCCATTGAATTGAAAAACCATGGGAAATAGTTGCACTAGGTTTAAATAAAATAGCAAACACACAAAGACTGTGTCGAGATTTATCTAGTTAAGCCTGACTCTAACATCTATGTATCTTTCCTTAGTCTAGTTCAATTAGCTTTCACCTTGATCTCTAAAAGAACTACTACTAGATAAAATAGGTACTATTAGCTGTAGAGTAGATCTACTTGGTTTAGTATTTGCATTAGTTCCATGGAAACAAGCCCTATACTACGGACACTTGTTCCATGCACTAAGTTCCATAGAGTTAAAGCCTTAATCCATATTCCGTTAAAGCCATATGAACTAGCTCTAAGTACTACTAGCTGAAGTCCTAGGAGTAATTAATCACTATTAGCAATAGTAGTCGACATGTAGTAGAGACTATATTAGCGTACTAGAGTAGTAGCTGTAGAGTAGAACTATTAGTGAGTAAATCACTAGTAGATAGAGTTGTATAGTAAGGAATTATAGACTGCCTTAGGAGTCCATGTAGTAAGAAAGAAATACTAGCTTCAGTTTGTAGAGTCAATTCCATTTCCAGCCTTAGATACACTGTTTAAGCAGTTAAAGCCATATAATAGTTAAAGCTTTCGTTAAGATCTCTGCTGTAGTGACACTATTAGGACTCAATTAGTGCAATAATGACTCCCTATATAGACTCCTATTTCAGATCAATATTTATAGTGATTCACTAAAACTGAAGAAGCTGTAGTGAAATCCTTCCTTGTGTGCCAGTCTCCATTCTTTTCAAAATAAAGATCAAAATAAAGACAGGTTCAAAGGAAGAGCATCACCAGATGAAGGATAATCCATTGGAACTGAAATAGGTAGAGGAGGTGATAGTTACCCAACAGAGTTTCAATAGGAAAGACCAAAAGGCCGATGTTTCCCATACCATAAAGGTGTTCAGTCGTATATGTCCTCACTGTGTCTCATACTGTTAATTCTTACCTCCTCCTCTCTATTTACTCTCCTATCCATAGGCTATGATTGCATTGCATATTAGTGCCTGGTCACTTAAGACTAAAACAATTAGGTGTAACCAGTGTATCATTAAGTAAAAGAAAGGGGATTAGTTATATGCTAATGGGTAATGGGGTAATGCATAAAGAGTAATGGTATTATTTCCTTAAAGTGTAAAGGGCTATCCTTGGTGACATCAGTCAATGCTTCAATACACCTAAAAGCAGAAGTTTGTTGTGCTTTCAG
>LPNX010197900.1:0-11413 GCA_001517045.1 Pseudotsuga menziesii | reverse complement strand
TTTAGGGGAAGAAAGAATAGGGTAGGACCTTACCTTCTAGCTATATCTTTGAGGGGTATGGTCAATTTCAGAGTTGGAATGTTTTTTATGAATGTTAGTTAATGAAGAAGATTTTTTACTGTGGATAACCCTAACAAGGAATCGGTCTAAATTGATGAATGATTGCAAGATATGTTTTGTGTGCGTGCATACCTAATCTTGGGGAAGAGACAGAGAAATTATGAATGATTATATGATTGTGTGAAGCATAGAATAGGTTTCAGATACCTATAGTTCTATGTAAATATGTGTGAGTATAATCGATGAAACACAGTTGTGTAGAATATTCTTGGAATATTACAGTTTGCATAGTTGGGTAGAATCTCTATAAGGGGTTCCAGTTGATATAAAGTTGGATAGAACTTGTATAGGTTCCAATTTCTGTAGAAGTCTGTCGAAGACTTAACAGAGTCCTATAAAGGACCTTTCAAATGTGTGACTATGTGATAAGGGCCAAGGGCTCCTATACAAATCTATCTCGTAGAATGGAAGAACGAGATAGGGAAGGTGAAGTTCCTATGAACTTCATGAGATGAGATTAATTTATGCGTTATTGTAGTAGAGTCGAGGATCTAGAGGCATCATAGAATGAATGTGTAAATTTGGCAGAGATCAAATGAATGGATTGTACACAGTCAATTACAGGGTTTGTGTCTTTTAATTTTAGATGAATGATAGCTGCCCGTTATCCATGGTGATCGAATAGTAGGGAATTAGTGAAAAACTGTTAAGTGGTTGACTTGTGGACGAAGAAATTTGTTAGCGGGATAACAAAATGAATATGATGAAAATCATCTAAAAATAAATACATGATTCACAACAATGATTCCATGCATGCAGTAGCAGATGATGACTGTCAAAATTCTGCAACCAATAGTAAGGACAATAAATTTGTTGGAGGCAATCTAGGTTCTCTAGACAGTCAACAAACAACCATCTTTTAATTGAGCTAGAAATGGGCACTAAAGATCAAATGACCAGGGAAGATACTGGTTTGAAAACAATATTTGAATTAGAATCCATTAGTGGAAAGCCTATCCTAGAAATTAAGAAGTCTATATCAAATGAGAAGCTATGGGCTTCCCATGTGCTAATGCACGAAGATAGAGACGGGGATCACTTAATGACTGAGCAATATCATTTAAAACTATTAAATGATAAAATAGACATAAATGAGACAAGTAGGCTTCTATACTTAATAATTAAATCTTGGAAATAAAATATTATTTGATGAATAAATAATTAAAAATAAATATGAAAAGTGCATACAATGAATGTGACCAGCAATGTTCAACCGAAGTGACCAGCAGTGTTCAACCGAAGTGACCAGCAGTGTTCAACTGAAGTCATGGATGTTAATTTTGGAGTAGTAGCCGAGATAAGTTTATGTGGAAAAGAATAAACAAAACATTATTGAAGTCTTGGTATGAACAAATTCTTGAATTCTTGTACATGAGCAATCAACAGTGCATTGACATAGGAAAAACCTTGATGACAAAACAGACCAATGATGAATCGGTTTGATGATTGGCTTGATAAGAGATATAACCTTCATGACAGTGACTTTCTTGACATTGACAGTCTTGAGGTGATTTTTATGCACTGAAAATGACTTGGATAATTTTACTTCAAAGAAAAAGCAGTCACTTGTTGCAAAGAAGATTGCTTTACTTGTTAGTGAAAAATTTTCCTGTGTGCTTTTTTATTTTTATACTGTGGTAGAGATCATTCAAAACATCGTTACTTGCAAAGGTCTAAGAATTTTCCATCCAGTCCCATGAACAAAACAACAAGAAAATGAACACAATAAAAATCAGTGTTATCAAGAATTTCAAGCAAACTGCCATGAATGAACCAGATAAAACTTGAATCCATGCCATTTTAGGTTTCAAGGATTGGCCAAAATAGACAAGAAAGAAATGAGGATTGAAGTCTCAACATTGTAAAATGCTACATAACATAACCATGACATTAAAACCAATGGTTAAAGGTTTTAATATGTATTTAACTTTACACGAGCAATAACATAGGAATAAACCAAAGACCTGATAAAAACGATCTATAATCAAATAAAACAATTTTGAAAAGAATAATCCCCTTTAACAAAAACAACAAATATATGAGAACAAAGATAGAATCTATAGCTCAAAATTTATGTTTGCCTCCAATTTCAAAACAAGTTCCACTACATGAAAATATAGATAGAACTCTTACCTCACAAATTTTGCAATTGTCTATAAAAAAAGATATCAGAAATATATCTTTGTTGTGGATTGGGATAGTGCAAGTCTTGGATTATTAGTGATTAGTTCACCAACCAAAATAATAATTTCCAATTTTCATATAGAAAACAATAAAAGATTTAACAAGATAAGTCATTAAACAAATAGATAGCATATTAAAATCAAAGATTTTGTTTTTAAATTGAAGAGGCACAATGGTCAAAAGGTGGCATATAAGCATGTGCAAAGTACTGGATTAATAGATATTTGTTCACTAACCCAAAAAAAAAATTACAATTTTTCATCTCTTTCAACTTAACGCTCTGCTGGTCACTGCGTTAAGGTTGGTCATTGAGATGTCATACCATATTTCATGTACAAGAATGAATAAATAAAGAGCAGGAGATAAAACATTAAGGAATCACAACCATTATTTCCATCCACCTTATACTCAGATAATTTTGAGTTTGATCTTATCACCGAAGGGACAAGTCAAACAGGGTAAACCATATACGTACCTTGAGAGAGGGTTAAAGCAGACAGAAACTGAACTTAGACTCTTAGTCAATAGAAAGAGAGGTTTCAATCAAAACCACAAGCTTGAGTAATTCAGTCATATTGATACCCTTTGACAGTCATGTTGAGTAACTCATAGTCCACACTTGAAGAGTAACCTCATGGTCACTCCAGGGATAGAACCTAGCACACAGGAAAAACCCATAAGAACTAATGCTGAGAAAATCGTGAGATAAGCGACTTAGAAAAAAGCAAAGACTCACACTGAGAAAAATCGTGAGGTAAGTAGCTGAGAAAGATGCAGAGACTCACTTTACAAGATGAGACGTAAATAAAGAAAATGTAGAGATCAAGCTCAGCCCATGAAGAAAGAATAAATCGCAGAGGTAAAACTCAGAGCATGAATGAACAAATCGCAGATCGTGAATGAACAATTCACAGAGGTAAAACTCATCCTGTGAAATGAAAAATACACAGAGGTAAAATCATGGAGTGAAATCCCAGAGGAAAACCCGATAGACAAACCCGCAGGCAAGAGGAGAAAATCATATCGCAAAGGAGATAACCCCTACTGGAGAAACCGACGATAGCAAAGATCCCAATGAGATAACAAGCTGAGAAAATGGTGAAATAAACCTAGGACCAAGTAATAATAGGACCATGAGTCAACAACCACAATATCAAAGTGAACCTTAAAGGTGGACAAACATTGAATTAGGGCCAACACAACCAAATAATTTTGTCTCTCTCAAGGTATATAGTTATATATACTTTTGTCATCACTGTATAAGGGGAACATCCAAATGGATGGTACGATCCTTTTGTCCTAAACCAAATTTTACAAGATATATCATCCATACATGTCTAAGGAGGAAACATAAAGAGCCCAGTTTAGTATATCCAAGGAAGTGCTTGAGGAAGTGTCCTAATAGCAATACCCTCAGAGGAGAAACAATGTCATCCTCAAGAAATATAATATGATGCTAAAAGACTTAATCATCCATACTCAAAAACAAAGCAACCAAAAGGTTGAAGAGTAGGAGGTACAAGCTCTGCTCTAGAAGAGTTGTAGCTCATCTTCTCCAATAGCTATTTCCTCATAATTTTCAATGAAGGAAAGTAGGCCCTTAGCCATGGGGATCACTTCCTTGGATATATTGTCTGCTCTCTTATTGTGTTCTCTAAATACATGATGAAAGTCTAAAGTGTGAAAGAAGGTCTTCAAATCCATAATGTTGTCACACCAACCATCTAGATCGAGGGAAGAGAGAGTTTGCTTATCATCTAAGACCAAAAACTATGCTAACAACTAATTTTCATAAAATAGTGCATACCATCTCAAAGTGTTCACACGTGTGGGCTCAAAACATTATGCAATGCTAGCGCATGACTGAAGAAGACTACGAGTGAAACCCCCATATGAATGGAACACTGGGAATAGGTCAATCACCAACTAACTACATGAATATGTGTTCCCAAGTTGCCAAGTGTGAAGGACAAGAAAACAATGAACTACTAATTGCTCAATACAATGAAAATTACATATAATGAATGTGGAGCACTATTGATTTGCAACTAGAGTAGATCAATCTAAACCTTTGTGGAAATTGAACCCAGTGATAGATTAATTTTACTCACAACAATTAACAATTGATCATGCAAAATCACTCACAAAAGAGACTGAAATTGGAGCTGAACACTAAACTATATTAAATCAGTGTACAATAGCCAACCCTGTAACATAATAGGTTGCTGAATAAATAACATACATCAGGGATTCGAATGCATGATGAGCAATTCGAATCTAACATAAAGCAGGCTTACTAAAATTAAGCAAATCCCCCATAGGTGTAAAAAGCTGATCCCAAATCTGTCATGGAGCTCACAAATTAGCAAAATGGCTTAGGCAAGCTAAAGAGTGATGGAATGAAAACTCATACATGCTTTTCCAAGGAGAAAAGAGAGGAGGATGTGTAGGACAAAAAACTAGTCAACCTCACCTAGTCTAGCTTTTCCTTTTGCCTCAAAACACTGAAAAAGCAGGCAATAAAGCAGAAAAAGAAGAAGGGTGCTTAGGAGGCCAGGGATAAAGTAGATTTGATTCCTTGAGGTTTCCCAAGCACTATATGGGTCAAATAATGCAAGTTTGACCACTATGGATAGGTAAATGTCAACTTACACAAGGTGGGACACATGAACTAGGCAAATAAGACAAAAATAATTAAATTAATGTCTAAGGTAGTAAAATATGGGTTGATTATTCTAACACCCACCCTTAAGCCTGAATTATGAGTAATATATCAGAAGATTATATGGCCTAGCAACAAGGCTTAGTCACCTTTTACATACTGCATGTCCATTTAAACAAGGAAAGAGGAAAAACCAACTTGGGAAAATCCTCCCTTAAACATGGACTGTAAAACAAAATTTTGGAATCTTGTCTTCACTCATGCTTCACAGCATGATCAGCAATCCCCAGCAGTGATTTGAGATTTCTGAAGGTATTCTCACAAAATGCTTTGGCGAAGATATCAACTACTTGTTCTGAAGATGAACAGAAGAGTAGGTGAATGGTGCCATCATGCACAAGCCCTCTGATGTAGTGCATATGGATCTCAATGTGTCTGGTTCTCTGCTTCTGAACTGGATCTTTGCAGATTCAAATGGTACTCTAGTTATCATAGTAGATGGTAGTTGAGTACTCTGATTTGAAGCCACACTCTCCAAGTAATCCCTGCAACCATAAACATTGAGTTGCTGCATTAACAACTCCTCTGTACTATGCTTCTGTAGATGAGAGTGCAATGGCACTCTGTTTCTTGCTTGACCAGCTGATTGGCCCTTTTGCAAGAATGAACACATATCATGATGTGGAATTTCTGTCTGTGCTATCACCTGCCCAATCACTGTCAGTAAATCCAATCAAATCAAGATCAGATTTTGCTTTATAGAAGATCCCATGTGTCCTTGTTCCCTGAACAAAGTTAAGGATCCTTTTGGCTTATTTCCAATGGATCTCATGAGGCTGATCCATATATCTAGAATCCACACTTACTGCATAAGAAATATCAGGTCTAGTATGTGTCAGATACAACAAACATCCAATCAATTGCCTATACAGTGTATTGTTTACCATAGGTGAAGAATCAGCTTCTTCCAGCTTCACTCCTGAAAGGAAAGGAGTTTTGCTTGCTTTGCAATCCTTCATTCTGAATTTGTTCAGCAAGTCCAAGGCATATTTGGACTGGTGCACCTTGATTCCATCTTTGGTTTGAGAAATCTCAAGCCCCAAAAATTGACTTAAGAGCCCCAAATATGTCATGGAGAAGGCTTGGTTCATATCTCCTTTTAAGGAAGCAATCTCAACCTTTGAGCTTCCTGTAATGAGGAGGTCATCAACATATAACACAATGATAATTAATGAACCATTAACTAACTTGAAATAGACATTTGGATCTGATTTGCACCGAACAAAATTCAGTGATAGCAAGAAGCTATCGATCTTGGCATACCAAGCCCTGGGGGCTTGCTTTAGCCCATACAATGACTTTCTCAACCTGCACACAAGAGAAGGGTTAGTAGAAAAAACTTGAGTGTGCTTATATATCTCTTCAGTGAGATCTCCATTTAGGAAGGCACATTTTACATACATGTGATGTACCTCCCATTGCCTTGAGGCTGCAATGGCTAAGGCTAGCCTGATGGAATCCATATTTGCCACTAGGGAAAAGGTCTCATTGTAATCTATTCCATGAACTTGTGATTAGCCCTTGGATACCAATATGGCCTTGTACTTTAGTGGTGAACCATCAGCAGAAAATTTTGTCTTATAGACCCACTTACACTGGACTAACTTTCTCCCTAGGGGAAGATCCACTAGCTGCCATGTGTTTCTCTTCTGGAGTGAGCTGAACTCCTCCTTCATGGTTTTTTGCCATCTTGGATATCATGCTGATTCTTCATATGTTTTAGGATCAGAATCCACCATCAAATAGCATTTTTCAGCAAACAAAGGATCCTTCATGCACAGACCACTCTCAAATTGAGATCTAGTCCTCCTTGGGTCATTGGGATCCCCAGCTAGCTCTCCTGCTGCATGTAGTGTATTGGATGCCAATTTTGGCCTTGTAGGGATGTTAGGGTCTGCAATAAACTCATATCCATCATAAAAATCAGAATCATCATGTTCAACAAACTCTTTACTTACTTCTTGAGGTTCAGGTGAAGAAGAGGCTTCTCCAACTTCCACTGCTGCAAGGGGTTCTTCTTCAAACTGAACACACCTTTCGATGAAGGCTTTGTTTGTGCTCAAATTTATCAGTTTTTACCCTTTTGAATCTTCAGAGTATCCAACAAAAAGACACTCTTGGATTTGGGGCTGCAAAGCCTTCCTCTTCTCTGTTGGAATTCTATCCCAAGCCTTTGAGCCAAAAATCCTGAAATGGGTCACATCTGGCTTGTGCCCACTCCATACTTCGAAGGGAGTCATACCATCAAGATGTTTGTGAGGCACCCTATTCTTAATATAGGCTGCATAGTTGATAGCTTCGGCCCAGTACTTTGGTGGCAAATTTTTTGCCTCCATCATGCATGTTGCCATCTCCTTCAGTGATCTGTTCTTCCGCTCAGCAACACCATTTTGCTGTGGTGTGTAAGGGATAGAATGCTACATCTGAATACCTACATCTGCACAATAATTAATAAACTCGGACTTGACATACTCACCACCATTGTCAGATCTGAGGGCCTTGAGTTTCCTTCCAGACTAGTTCTCAACCAAAGCCTTAAAGACTTTGAATAGGCCAAAAACTTCAGACTTGTGTTTCATGAAGTGAACCCAACAATACTTGGAAAAGTCATCAATGAAATTCAATGCATATTTATCCTAACTCATGGACATATGAGGGAATGGGCCCGCAACATCACTGTGGATCAACTCGAGGGGTGCAGAGGTTCTCTCATGACTAGCTCTCTCAAATTTATGCTCTAGATGTTTTCCTAGGATGCAACCTTGGCAGATTCCTTTGGAAAATTTTATATTGGGAAACCCTATGACCATCTCTTTTTCACTAAGATCAGAAATATATTTGTAGTTTAGGTGGCCAAATATTTCATGCCAAAGCTTGCTTGCTTCATTAGCATGAATTAGAAGAGCAGAGGGATTTGAGTAAGGTAGGAAGTGTGAGAACATGTATACCTTTTGAGAATGATTCACAACTCCTTTTGCAATGACTCTACCACTTGAGATCTCTGTGATCTCAACTTCATCAGAGGAGAATATGAATTTATTAGGAGACCCAGTGTGGGTCATCTGGTACACTAACAAGAGGTTGGAGGCAAGACCAGGCACATACAAGACATTGCTGAACTGACCATGATCAAGATCAATCCTCCCTTTTCCCAAACTTTCAGTGAGAGAGTCATCTCCCAGTACTATAGGTGGTCCTTTCGACATGTCAAGTGAGGAGAAGGCCTCCTTGGTCGAAACCATGTGTCTTGAAGCTCCAGAATCAATGATAAAACTGGGTGAGCTTGATGTGCCAGCAACCAATGCATGAACTCTCTCTCTGTCATCTGAACTTGATCCTTCTTCTCTCTTCTTTTAGCTGTCTGGAAGGGAGATGCCATTCTTTTCTAGGAGTTGGGTCAGCATGTCTATTTGCTTCTTCATACAAGAGCTTTCAGTGTGATTTCCCTTATTGCAGTATGCGCACTTGCTCATTTCACCTTTGTTTTTCTTCTTCTGGTAGTTCTTCTTGGAACCTTGTGGCTCCTCCAGAGATTGTTTCTTGTCTCTCTTTTGCTCAGGTGGATTTTTAGCTTTATTTTTGAATCCACCTTCGAATCTCCAGCAATCAGAGCTTGATATTTGGATGGTTTGATGGTGCCCATCATCACCAGCTTATCCTGTTCTTGCGTGAGAGATTCCATGAAATCTGCAAGGCTAGGCATCTTCCAGGTTCGAGCTGTCAGTTTTGTGGCATAGAAGGTCGAAACAAACACTGAATAGTTAGGGCCTAGCTTTGAGAGAATGGTCAGGATGAGCTGATCATCCTTCTTTTCGATCCCACACTGTTTCAGCTGCAAAACAAGTGCTTTGAACTTGGAGAAATATAGCTGCAGGTATTCAAAGCTATTTGGACTCAGAGAAATTAGCTCATTTTCGATTTGATGTCCCCTCATCTCATCTGTCTTTCCAAAAATATCAGAAAGCTTCTCCCATACTTCATTCGGTGATGTCAATCCATCAAGATGGAAAAGGAGGTCTCTGGAAATACTCAGACATAGGAGACCATAGGCCTCATCCCTCCTGTTGTGCCATTTTATCTTCTCTACAGCTGCATTGGGCTCTACTTCTGTTTCCATAGTCACCCTGTAGAGGCCTTTCGCTCTCAACAGTATCTCCATCTCTGCTTTCCATTCAAAGAAATTGAAGGGATTCAAGATAGTTTTCTGTGATTGATCCATAGCTTAGAAAATCTGTCCCAGCTATCAGTAGAAGGCTCCCAATCACTGATGTCGAACCTGCAAAACAATTTTGAAGGAGAGAAATCGATCTACAATGGCTCTAATACCATGTGGAAATTGAACCCAGTGATAGATTAATTTTACTCACAACAATTAACAATTGATCATGCAAAATCACTCACAAAAGAGACTGAAATTGGAGTTGAACACTAAACTGTATTAACTCAATGTACAATAGCCAACCCTGTAACATAATAGGTTGTTGAATAAATAACATACATCAGCGATTCGAATGCATGAGGAGCAATTCGAATCTAGCATAAAGCAGGATTACTAAAATTAAGCAAATTCCCCATATGTGTAAAAAATTTATCCCAAATCTATCATGGAGCTCACGAATTAGCAAAATGGCTTAGGCAAGCTAAAGAGTGATGGAATGACAACTCATACGTGCTTTTCCAAGGAGAAAAGAGAGGAGAATGTGTAGGACAAAAAACTAGTCAACCTCACCTAGTCTAGCTTTTCCTTTTGCCTTAAAACACTGAAAAAGAAGGCAATAAAGCAGAAAAAGCAGAAGGGCGCTTAGGAGGCCAGGAATGAAGTAGATTTGATTCCTTGAGGTTTCCCAAGCACTACATGGGTCAAATAAGGCAATTTTGACCACTATGGATAGGTAAATGACAACTTGCACAAGGTGGGACACATGAACTAGGCAAATAAGACAAAAATAATTAAATTAATGTCTAAGGTAGTAAACTATGGGTTGATTATTCTAACATCCTTTGGACCAAAACACCAATGGCTCCTGGTTTTCTGTGGGCTGAAAATTCAAAATGAAAGTCAATATATGTATATATATATACAATTTTGGGTAAAAATTATACCAAAAGTAATTAAATATTAACAAAATGAAATATCCATACCTGCGTCACCGGTGGAAATTGTAGAACTAGAATTTCGTCAGCATCTATATTTGTGCTACTAGCCTCTGTTTCTTCCGGGTCAAACAAATTCGTATCATCAACATCGTCATCATTCATGAATTTGGTATACTGCATAAATTTCATATATTAAAAACATTAGATTTCATATAATAAATTTCATATATTATAGCATACTTACATACCATGCCCTTGTTTTCATTTTGTCAAGCAACGACTCGCTTATAATTGTCTCTACAGTATGTTGCATACTGCTCAAGCTCTAATTGACTCATACTTTTCAAGTGATCATTAGAATAATCATCAAATGGGCTTGAATCCATATTGGATGTAGATGAAATACTATGTAGGCTGATTTCCACCCTTGCCAATGCAGCCCCAACACAGTCTCGTATCTCTTCCCTCACCCCTCTTGCTATTTGGGATGGTGTTTCCAAATCCTTTGGTAAAGCTACACATCTAGGACGTGGTTGTACTAACCAAGGCATCGGATGCCTATAATGAACATTTTGTCGTGCATCAAGCCGTTCATATGTATGACCTTTCCCAGCACCATAGAAACTGGATCCCGTATTTATATAGTTGGGGTCCATGTTAAACTGGAACACTATAATCAACATCTTAACAAAATACTGAGGAACCTCGTCATTATTTGGGAACTTCCGATTTGCATATAGGAACCTCAAATAAATATGTGGTGCAATTAGTGGATCATTGAATCTTGCGATCTTTAGACATTTTTTGTCTTTAGGCCGCAAGTCAAAACATGAAAAGACCATTTCTTTTGTGACAAATTTCTTTACTTCTTCAAACTTATGGCGACCCATCACTGAGAATCACCTCCTACGCATCATATCATGAAAAATATGGGTTAATGGTCCAACCCAAATATATGTCTCAATCAAACTATTTAGATTGTGCAAAACAATTTGGAGACATTATTGAGTACCAAAAGAGAGATTTGAAGAATCAAGTTCCGCCTGCAATCTTGAGGAGTGCTTCTTCATCTCTTCCACAATCAGCATAGCAATGTTGTCTTCTCAAGGATTCTCCTTAGGAACATCTCTAGGATGACTTTAAAGAGGATCATATCTTTCATTTTGAGCATGCTGATGCACTCGACGATGTCTCCTTGTCTCGGGAGGTGGATTAGGATCAGGAGCAACAAACCCTGTAAGAAGTAAAATGCACATGCGAGTATTAAAATATATATATATATATATATAT
>LPNX010197889.1:98111-128092 GCA_001517045.1 Pseudotsuga menziesii | reverse complement strand
CTTGGCTGGATCACTCTATCAGATATTGATGTTAAGGAAGCTGGTGCTTTGCCATGGAGTCCTAAATTGGGCAGAGACAAGTTGCTTGAAATTGAATACTTAATAAGTTTTAGTAGAATTCTGCGCCATAATGTTCATTTTGGCCATACAGGGCAGCTCTGTTCTCTAAACCCACACCATCCAGGAGGAAGCATTGGGGTGCCCCTTTTTGGGAAGCGTTGCCCCAATTTCGCATGGGTGTCCACCTGTGGTTTTTATCACAATTTCAAGCAACGGTTATATGTTGGAGATTTGGATGGATCAGGGTATTGTTGCTAGATTAGCATATGTTTTTTCATGATTTTGATGCCTTGGTTGACGATGTGCTCATGGATAGTGCTTATTCTTGGTTTTATCATATATGGATGGTATCAAGTTATCAACATCTCTCACTAACCATGTATGAGCTGCATACTGCGCTCCTGTAGTATCTGCAAGAGACCTAGCTTCATTTAACCTGTTCTGAACTATCTTGTCTTTACCATTGAGTTTACTGGTTTCGTGAAGTTCTACATTGTAAAGCACAATAGTACTCTGGCACTCTAGCTCGCCCATTATAGGCTTTCGGTGTAGGACTAATCCTCCTGCAGCTGAAGCCAAATATTGCAAGTATCCTTTTGAAGAGGCAACAAAGTCACCACTGAAATAAAATCTTAGCCCTTCAAACAACTTTGGTGCCTATAATAGAGAAATATCAGAAAGGCTGGGGAGTCTTCCTACTCTAATAAATGGGAAAATATTGTTCGAAGGTGAATATTATAGCAAAAATTAGAATGTAATAGAAAAATTCTAACATTGTGGAGAATATAAGAATATTATACAGTAGTTTTGTACATAAATTTGAACTACCATCAACAGTTTGGCAAGAGATCAATTTGTCAAAACATTAGCAATTTTACCAACTAGAAACTCTAAAATGCTTTTCCTTGGTATATTGCCACACCTTTTTCTCAACTCGAGCTCGACCACGCTTTGGTCCCTCAAAGGTGCCATGGATATCATGAGTTATTTCAAATGGCTCTTCATTTACTGGATGCCCTACTTCCATACATGTAGCAATCCCTGAAAACATATTTTTCTGTAAATGAGTATGACCATTAGCTGAAGATGAATGTTTTGTAAAGTGAAGGAACTCTTAGAACTAATATACACTAGAAGCATTAAAGAAAAGAAAGTATATATAAGGACATTTGAAGGCATCATCCATGACTATCAGATAAACTTACAATCTATCTTAAGAACCCGCTTTCCTTCCAAGATTGACATCAAAAATTTTAGTGTTCTTCTACAAGCACCATCTGCATCGGTAGATGCAACCACATGGGTCACAGCAGGACTCCATGTTTTTGATATCGTTGCACCAGTGAGTCTTGCAAAATTATGAAGTTGCTCCTGCATTAAAAATGAGAATTGCTGAGAACATATAGCACATAGTTTCAATGGGCAAGTCGATTTGAAGTTAAAACACACACATAAAGGGAAAGCACATGCAATACCTTCTGAGCAGAATCCAATGTAGAACCACACAGAACCCATTTGCAATACTGTTCCAGCGGCCATGTCCAAGCTTGACTTTCCTGGGAACCTTTATCAGCTTGCTGTCTACCTGGACTTTTGTCTCCTCTGAAAATTTTGAATGGGTAAAAAAGACACATAAGTGAAATCCAATAAAGTATTGAGATTTAAAAAGTAAATACTCCCACAAGTTAAAAGCAGATTTACAATATGACCTAAGCATCGTTCCCTTATTAGCAAATTGCTGCCCCTTTCTTGATAGGGAACTATTGTGCCTTGAACTTGTACGTGATCTCCTTTCATTTGGAAACTTGCATGATGAATGAGCAGGATAGAGCATTACAAAATTATCCTGCAGAAAACATGGGAAACAAAATGGCACAATCCCCTCTTAGTTTTTCTGTCTGTAAACCTGAATAATGTTCTTCAGAAGACTTAGGAGACAAGGTTTCAAATTCTTACAACATCCCATCTGCATTCTAGAGTAGAAAGGGCACATGGGACATGAAAGCTCTTACGACACTTTGTGAAACAACAACCCTCCATTATATCATCGCAAAGAAACTGCAAAATTGTTAGCTTTGTGGAAACCCCCTTTGTCACAAAATTCTCAACTACCAACTCCAACAGAAACCCCCTAGTCACTCCTCCATGAGAGACGCTGTTTCGGGCTCGAAAGATCATCCATGGCCGGTTATGGCATACAAAATACATCAAAAAAAACAAACATAACCGTGCGCGCTGAACAAAATTCACAAAAAAATCAAACATAACCCGCGCGCTTAAACTAGCCGTCGCTGTATCGACGCCTTGACCGTTTAATAAGTCAACAAAAGACGGTGCCGTCGCTATAGCGACGGTCTGGCGTGGATACAGCGACGAAAGTCGGGGCTTCTTAAAAAAAATTGTAAAAATGCATAATTTACCCTTGATTTTTCCACGAAAGTAAAACTAACGTGGAAAACTAATGTGGCAAAATTGATCACATGTACTAGTGCATATAGGAAAATGTGCATTTGTAAGGAGGGAAAAACCTTTATAAAAGGGTAAAACATATATATATATATATATATATATATATATATATATACACACACACATATACATATACATACACATACACATACACATACACATACACATACACATACACATACACACATATATATATATATATATTTGTGGGGGGGGATTAAGGGATAAGGGATCTACAGTTAGAAAAAAGTTTGGGGAAATTAATGCGAGGAAAAGCAAAGGACAGAAAAATCAAAGGTTTATGATCTCGAAGTTTTTAAAGTTTTTAAGCTATCTGCCCATAATGGTGATCGACGAGGTCGATTATGACTCAACAACACTAAAAGGACATAGAATCATTTTCTCACAAGTGGAAGATCGAAATGACATCGCATAGACTATTCACACGCTGGAGGACCTAGGCATGATTTTTTCAAGGAAGAAGACGTAGTGACTTCACCAAAAAATTATGAAAACCAAAAAGGAGTCGTAGCTAAAGCGAAGAAACACGCAACGCCATTGATAGTAGGAAAGGATATATCACTTACACAAGTACTTGATTACCTGTCACTAGCTCTGGTAGGAAGATTCTATGAAAACAAAGTAGGTGAATACAATGTTCGAAGGTCGATGGAAGAAAAATGGAGTCCTCTTCTGCAGCAGCTTCCAATGTTTCACATTTTGTCGAGAGGATTAATTTTGTTCCAGGTCAAGAAAGAGGTGTAGAAGTGACTGTTACTTGAAAATAAATGGAAATGGGGGCCTTCAGGATTAATCCTTAAGAACTAGAGCATGGATTTTGATGCTAATAGGGAGTTGCAGAACACACAGAAAATATGGGGGATCCTACCAGGGCTACCTATGATGTTTTAGAAAAAACACATAATAGAAGCAATAGGAGACAAAATTGGAAAATTTGTGGCTTTGGAAGAAGGATGGGAACAGAAGGTTGATAGAAGGTGTGCCAAAATTCTCATTGAAGTAGATCTACGAGAGGGATTGTGTGAAAAAATACACATGGATATTCTCGGGAGAAGGTGGCGTCAGAGGCTGGATTACTGGAAAATTCCTTTTCGGTGCTTCTCATGCAGAAAGGTTGGTCACTTAGCAAAGGATTTCCATAATCCAGAGAAAAGGACACAACATGTCAGAAACTAGAAGAAGGGGAAGACTGAACAAATCAAAGAAAGAAGCGAGAACCTATCAAACGATAAGGAGCAGAAGTCTAAACCGACAAAAGAAAGCATCTCTGTGCCCCTAAGTAAAATGGAACTCAGTACTAAACACCTTCCTGTTGTCGATACTGAGATTTTAGGACACCAAGAACAACCTTCTCCATGAACATTTGTCTCGCAGGTTGATAGCAAGGTGGTGAGTCCTGTGAGAACCATGACGAGAACTGAGTAGATAGAAACCAATTTTTCTTCATGCGGGAATCAAGGAGACGACACTAGTTAAAGGGAGTAAAGACATGTGTATTAATGAGGGAAGATAATGAAAAAAAGGTCGCATCCCCTAAATATCCTCCTTTGTGGTTTAAACATAATATTTACAACACACAGTCAAAGGTGGTAGCTGATAAAGATCAAGTGTTGACTAGAGGATTATCATTTGATAAGGTACCCAAGGTCACATTGGGAAAGAGATCCCATATTGCAATTTTCAAGTCACAAGCTGAGGTGGAGGTAAAGAATGGAAAATAGGAAACAATTGGTAGGGACCTTAGAGAAAGGAAGGCCCAGGATAGGTTCTTTTGATGCTGGTCTTATCATTCAATGCACGAGGATTGGGGAGCTCCCTAAAAGTAAAAAATCTCAGAATAATGATTGACATTCAAAAACCATTGATCATTTTCATTCAAGAAACAATGATGGAGGGAGAAAAAGCTAAGGAAGTTTTGGAGCCATGTTTGAGGGGTTGGAGTTTTTCCCACATCAGCTTTGAAGGACATTCTGGAGGTCTGATAACCACCTGAAACTAGGAGGATGAGGAATTGCTGGTGGAAAAGCATAGTAAAGCATAGTACAATGCTAAAAATAGTTTTGAAGAAGAAATATATAGGAATGGATTTTTCACTGTACAATGTATGTGGCCCTTACCAAGATCGAAAAGGGTTTTGGGAATCCTTATTTCCCTTACGAATGCTAGAGACAAGGGACATAATATTCAGAGGAGACCTTAATATAACCATGTCAGAGAAGGAGAAATGGGGAACCCTAGCATGAAAATATGGTCTAAGTTCATTTTTTGCTCGTCTCTTTGAATCCAAGGAGCTGGTGGAAATCCAACCATTCAATATAACCCCTACTTGGACGAACAACAGAAGCGGGGACCAAGAAAATTCTAAGAGGTTAGATATATTTTTTCTTTCAGAAAATTCTCTCTGAGTCTTTAATAATTAAATCATGGGTTGAAGTATGAGGTCTATTAGACCATCTCCCAGTTCTCTTTCAAGTTCAAAACAAAAAAACCAATCCAGCAGCTCCGTTCAAATTTAGCCATGCTTGGATGATGGAGGAAGACTATCATAAGTTGATAGGAAATTCATGGAGACCTTTAGAGGAAAACCCTAATGTCTCATACATGAAACAAATCGTAGAAAACCTTCAAGAATTTAAGAGCATGACAAAACCCTAGGCTAGGGTTTACTCGGCAAATCAAGAGAAACAAATAAAGGAGGTAGAAATCTCCTTAAAAGACATTTATGAGCAGAATAACACTGGTGTATTTTTCAGATATAGAGCTAAAGGAGGTAAAGGAAAAAGAACTAAAAAGAGAAGAATTGTCAGCTAGAAGGGAGGAACTACAAAGGTTAAAGAGTAGATCAATTTGAATAAAAGAAGGCGACAATAATACAAAGTTATTCCATAGTTTTTCCAACTAGAGAAGGAATCAAAACACAATGGCGTCCATAATAGACACAAATGGTGAAATGGTAATCTCCTTTAATGAAAAATCAAAGGTCGGGAAGAGCTTATTCAAAACCTTATTCAAGCAACCAGAAGGATGAAATATCCAAGAAATCCTGAAGGGCATCAATTTATTTCCAATATTGATCGATGAATAAATGAACAACTCCCTCAGAGAAGAGGTTACAGAAGAAGAATAGGAGAAAATTGTATACTCTTTCCAAAAAGGAAAAATCTCACGTTCGGATGGGATCACCATACAATTGTTTCAAGGATTCTATGACCTAATTAAGGGGGACCTTCTGAAGGCAGTGCAAGAATATCAAAGGGCAAGGAAGGTTTTGGGAGCCCTAAAATCCACTTTCTTGGCACTCATCCCTAAGAAGCAAAATCCTTCCTCTGAAGAATTCAGGCCAATATCATGCTGCAATGTGGTATATAAAATAATAGCAGAGGTTATATCCCAAAGGCTAAAGC
The DNA here is from genome assembly GCA_001517045.1 of Pseudotsuga menziesii. Taxonomy (NCBI): domain Eukaryota; kingdom Viridiplantae; phylum Streptophyta; class Pinopsida; order Pinales; family Pinaceae; genus Pseudotsuga; species Pseudotsuga menziesii. Next base: position 122,138 of record LPNX010197889.1, on the reverse strand, counting down.
CAATTCTAAGCGAGGTCATAACAAAACAGCAGTTTGGATTCCTGTTCAATTGTCAAATTCATGATGCAGTATCCCTTTCTCAGGAAGCGATGCATACCATTAAACGATCAAAAAGCTCAGCCTTTGCCTTAAAACTGGATCTCTCCAAACCATATGATAGGGTGAACTAGACCTTTTTAAGACTGGTAATGATTCAGATAGGGTTGAACCTGGAGATAGTCAACTGGATTATGGGATGCATTCGGTTAGCCTCCTTTGCAGTACTCATCAATGGCTCACCCTAAAACTTTTTCAGTGCATCAAGAGGCATTAGACAAGGGTGCCAAATTTCTCCCTTTCTTTTCCTTGTGATCGATGATGCTTTCAGCAGAATTATCGAACAGGAAAAAAGAGAGGGATCCTTTAAAGGTATAAAGGTAACTCACTCAGAAAAATGATAGCATATATTGTTTGTGGATGATGTGGTAATGATGGGAGAGGGTTCATGGGAAAACCTCAAGGAATAATAGTAGATGTTGGACCTATACAAGAAATCCACAGGAATTCACCTCAACATGGAAAAGTCAATTCTATATGAAAATGGTTTGCAAGAGGAGGTAAGAAGTAGAATTAGAGCTGAACTTCCTTACATTGTAAATCCTATGGAAGAAGGGTTCAAATATCTAGGGTTTGTACTCAAAGCTAATGGCTACTCCTTCAAAGATTGGATGTGGCTGTATAAAAAAATTGAAGGGAGAATTGGATGCTAGACATATAAGTTCTTATCTAGGGGAGGTAGGCTAGCTATTTTGAAGGTAGTCCTCCAAAGCATCCCGGTCTATTGGGCCACAATTGCATATATTGCAAAATGCATCCTACATAAATTAAGAAAAAAATTATTTTCCTTCCCATTGTCTTCTAATAGACATTTGGAAAGAGTCCACTTAGAAAAATGGAAAATGCTAACTTGCCCAGAAGATTTAGGGGGGTGGGTCATTAAGAACCCTTTTTTATTTTGTCAATCGCTGGCATCCAAAATAATGTGGCACCTTATCAAGAATCTCAAGACCATATGGGGGAGAGTCCTAAATTCAGAGTATTTCCGAAATGGGTCCATTATTGAATGGATAAGGAAACGGGACAAACAATTCAAAAACGGATCCATGGGCTAGAAGGAACTGGTATTAGCGTTCCCACATGTTGGGAATTGGTTGTAATGGATGGTAGGTAATGGGAGAGAAGTAAGCATATGGGAAGATCACTAGTCAGGAGTAGGGGAGAGATATAAAATCTCAGATGGCCTAATAGGAAAACTAAGAAGCTCAGGGATCTCCACTCTAAACCAAGCTTGCCTAATGTCTTCAGCAAGGGAAATTGTTTGGAAAAATACAGAGTCTTTAGGCTTAGAGGAAGGAATTAAGGAGGAATGGGAGGAATATGTTTCACTACTCAAGTCAAGTTTTATTCATCTAGAAGAGGAGAAAGAAGATAAATTGTTGTGGACCAAAAACCTGGTGAATGGGGACTTTTTGGCCAAACTATACTACAAGACATGGGTTTGGAATCAACATCAGGGAGAGAATATGGAATGGTGGAAGAAATTATGGAAGGTAGAAGGGACCTTAAAGGCTAAACTAACTTTGTGGTTGAATCTTAGCAACAAGCTCTTAACATGGAACAATTTGTAGAAAAGTGGTTGGAAGGGCCCAAATCGATGTGCTCTTTTCTTTTTAGATGAGGAAACAATGACTCATTTGTTTCATTTTTTTTCTTATGTAGAAGCTGCGTGGAAGACAACATCCTCGGAGCTGAAGTACCAATGGAATATGGGTACCTCTCTTGATCACAAAGCAAATGCATGGTGGAAAGACAGATCAGTATGTCAATTTAGTGCTCTCCCCTCCCTTTTCAGTCATGGAATTTGGTGGGCAAGAAACACTATCGTTTTCAATAACAAGTTGATCCCCATTGAAGTAACATCAGCTCTTGTGATTCAATGGGCCAAAGAACATAGATCCCAAGAGAAGGAGTAGAAAATCAGAGTACTGATCCCTCTAGAAATAAACAAAGCAATACCTTGGGCCTTTTCTGATGGTGCCAGTCAAGGGGATCCTTCTTTGGGAGGCTCGAGAGGAGTGCTCTACATTTTAGCCAATCAAAAGGTCCAAGCAAAATATGCTCCTGGACATTGCTCAAATAATAAGGCTGAACTAACAACTCTGCATATGATCCTGAAGGTAGCCATCAACAACAACATTTCTCAATTGCAAGTTTTTGGGGATTCCAAGATGGTGGTCAATTGGGTGAACACGTAAATTCAAATAAATGCTCCACATATACAACAATTACTGAGTGTTATCAGAAGGCTACTATAATTCTGCACAAGATTCAGAATTTCTCACATTTATAGGGAACTAAATATGGAAGTAGATGGACTTTCCAAACAAGCTATGTTACTATATCCTAGTAATCTGGAAACAGAGGTAATCTCAGAAAATTAAAATCTTGTACTGTATAATTCATTTTTGTGACTATGACAAGGTTCAAAACAGGCTCATCTCAAGAGCCTATATTTTTTTGTAAAGATCTAAAGGAAATGCTTGGATACTGAAATTGCAAAGATGTTTTGGAGTCAAAAGGATTTTCGGTCGTTATATAATGAAATGAATATCCAAAGCTTAACAAAAGTATATTATACCAGAGCCTTGCCATACGTTAATTGCTTATATTACAATACTATTCAACATGCTATGTAATATCACACGCTAACCCATGCATGGAAATAGAACCTCATATGTATCACCTAACAAACAATAAATAGTTTTATGCTGAAATTTTTACCATTAAGATTATTTCCATCGTAATTCATAACAATGTGATGTCAACCAAAGTCATGAGGAGAAACGCTCACATCAAAGCCACTAAGGAAAGAGCATTCTTCATGCACATGCCAGCACATGCCATAAACCCAGTGAATGATAAACCTCGTACATAGTAAGAATTAGATTTAGTCACACACTTAGAATGGCAAGTAATGGGATCATATCTATATCAAAGCAAAAACGTAACCAAAGAGTATCAATTTTCGGATCGTAATAAAATACCAAATCATTGGTAATGGAGAAATCAGTTCTATATTAAAACACAGATCCAGAACTAAACGAAAAAGCAGGCAAATAGGAATAAAAATCTAGATCTATACCAAATTGCAAGTAAAGTGTATCAATTCCATATCTAAACAAAATCACTGAAAAATGGAGGTGTTCAAAATTCCATATCTAAACAAATAACAACGCTTGAAAATGGAGGTGTCATGTTTCAAAATAGGATTCCAATAAATAAAAATCCACATCGATACCAAATCGTAGGAAAGGTGTATCAATTCCATATCGAAACAAAATCACTGGCAAATTTACCTTTCAGCAGTGAATCAAGGATGCTAAGCAGAGGTTCGAAAAGAAGTATTTTCAATCTAATAATTGGATCTGGCTCTTTAAACTTTGAAAGGAAATAAGACATTGTAGGAATGAGACAGCCAAATTCTGAATAAGTTCGGGTTCAAATAATGTAGTAAAATCACATCATCTATATAAAAACAAGATCCAAGCCATAAAGAAAATTGCAAGTATAAAGGGTCTCCAGATCACTGCATAATTAGATAATAAAACCAACGTTTCCAACCATATATGGAAACTTACATGCATATCCTCAATCAACAAAGATGCAGGCATTAAAAAAAACAAATAATCTCAGATCTATAACGTTCCATGCACAAATCTGTAAGTCATGTAAAGGGTGGATGGATTGACATCGAAATACGGATGTACCTATTTTTCTCAGTTATGATAAGCAAATATATATCATTTGTTACCAAAGGAAATTCAATGTATAGAAAACCCTACCTTGATCAAGACCAAGATCCTCAAATTCAATGTACAGAAAACCCTACCTTGATCAAGACCAAGATCCTCCTGTGTTTCAATGGAATCAGGCAGTGGCGAGACACGCTTCTTTCTCCTGAGAACAGTAAGATCTTTGAAGCAAATACCTCACATCATAGCAATCTATCACAATATTATGGTCTTCGTTCCATTGTAGGAGCACATCCTGAAATCTCTCGATCCCTCTTTCTTCTGATATTCTTCCTATTTTCTTCCAAGAGAATGCCCTCTTTAATACTGTTGTAGCTATCCAGTTCACTTTCCTCCAACGCATGTGGTAATATTATATCCTCCTCTTAGAATGCAATCATCTCAGGAAATGCCATCTAAAAGTATTTTACAAAAACCTTCTAAATATAATATGCGCCATCCTATTTTCCATCTATACTCTTACTTAAAGGAGATGTAGTCCTAGGTTGATCAATTTCTCCTTAAGTCTAGATCACTAATGTTTTAATAGATTTTGAATTTCAACATAGTTTTATAATCATTTGTGCAAAATATGTAAGGTCGTTTTAACAAAACATTGAATGTTTTGATCATCTGAATTAACGACTAACCCAGGGCTTCATGCACATTATTTGATAATGACAGATATCTATGTATATGTAGGGAGATATCTTCCCTTGTGATACCATCCTTCATATATTTGGCAGTCACTTAGTTATTATTGACATATGGGGTATCATAGGTTCATAAAAATATGAATTAAATCTAATTCATGTCAATCATTTGTTGATCTTATTCACAAATTGATGGGCATGTAATTTTACCATTTAAATCACTGTAGCCAGTTTTTCTTTGATATGTCGTCGAAACCATGATGACACCCAGCTTTGTTGGCTATACCCCCAAAAAATTTACTTATATTTACTCCTCTCCCCTAGTGGATTCGCCCCCAATCATCGTTTTAGTCGCACATGTTGTCACTCTCCTAGCAATATTAATTTCATCCAAAAATTTGACGATGCTAGGATAGTACTTATAGTGTCTTTACTTACACTGTCGTTTCCGGTCGTGCTTTGACAGGATGTTACAATAGGTGTGCGAATGAAATTGGTAAGAGTATTATCTTAGTACCTCTCATTTGTGAAAATCAAGATGTAAAAAAAAACTTACTTTTTTCTGAAAATAAAACATTTTTTAAAAAGCACTCTTTATTTAAGTAATTCAATCAACAAAGTATACATATTCTACTTTATCACACATTTTTATAGCTTTGTGCATGCAATCGATAAGAGGACTATCTTAGTACCCCTCATTTCTAAAAATCGTGACATTGAAAAAAAACATAGTTTATTTCTTAAAAAACACGATTTTTCAAAAAAAGCCATTAATTTTTATAATTGGATCGACAAAGTATACACGTTCAACTTTGGAACCCATTTTGATAGGTTTGTGAATGAAATAAGTGATTAAGTGTGAACACTTGAGTTCTATGCGAACACTTGTGGATGGTGATTTTGTGTGAACACCTATGGACAGCGACAATCATTCTGTGTGAACTCCCGAGTCCTACACTTATAGATAAAAATTTTGTGTAAAAACCTGAGTTTTGTGTGAACAATTGTAGACGATGATTTTGTGTGAACACGTGTGGATGGTGATGGTGATTCTATGTGAACGGCTAAGTCCTATACTTGTGGAAGGTGATTCTGTGTGAACACCTGAGTTTTTTGTGAACAACTGTAAATGTTGATTTTTTGTGAACACATGAGTTCTGTGTGAACACCTGAGTTTTTTGTGAACAACTGTAAATGTTGATTTTTTGTGAACACATGAGTTCTGTGTGAACACTAGTGGACGGTGATTTTGTGTGGACATATGTGGATAGTGACGATGATTTTGTGTGAATTATTGAGTCCTAAACTTGTGGATAGTGATTCTATGTGAAAATCAGAATTATATGTGAACACTTGTGGATAGTGACTTTATGTGAAAACCTATGGACAATGATGGTGATTATGTGTGAACTTCTAAGTCCTACACTTGTGGAAAATGATTCTATCTGAGCAGTTGAGTTCTATGTGAAAACTTGTGAATAGTGATTATGTGTGAACAAATGGGGAGGTTAATAGCGATTTTGTGTGAACTCTTGATTCCTACACTTATGAATGGTTATTTTGTGTGAACACCTGATTTCTATGTGAACACATTGTCTTGTGTGGAAAATGGTTCCAGGTGAATCAATATATATATATTTTTTGAGCTCTACAATTATATGTGAACACCTTGTCCTATGTGGAATGCATAAGTTTTATTTGGACTATGGTTTTCTGTGAACCAATATGAGTTCTATGTGAACTCCAAAAATCTCTGTGAACACCTTGTCCAATCTGGATTGTATGAGTTTGATTTGGACTATGGTTCTATGTGGACCAATATGAGTTGTGTTGGAGTCTCTAGGTTGGTTCCCAATAGCCCTTATGGCTGGGAATGACTTGTAAATGGATTGATTCGTAGCAATACTTGTGGCTTGGATATTTATGTGTTGTATCCCATTGTCCATAATGCACGAACATTAGCCTTCGTTGGGGTACTCGTGTCAAGCGCTCAGTAGATGTATTGTTTGCAGGGAGTAGTGAATCTATACCCACAAGATATGCCCTAAATCCATTGAGCGCCTACATGGAATTTGACGCATGCATGCATTCCATTAAACTAGGAAATACATACAACAATGAGCAAAGGAAAAAGCATAATCTGGCGTTTGCATGTAGCAGTAGGAGATGCATAAAATGATTTTCCAGCCATACCGACTATTTCAAAAGAATGAACGAAAAACATGTTCTCCTTGTATTATATTGATTAGAGCTAGCAAGTCTATTTTTTTTTTCCAAAGAAAAAATTTGTAAATATATTATTCACTTTCAGCAGATGGTCCAAAAGGTCCATTGTACAAAGATAACCAACTATGAAGTTGTCAAAAACACATCGATATTTGCCTCATGAAGAGCACACAATATCATAAACATGTCCAAGAAAACTGATTCAACTGTTTAAAGTTGTTATTACAAAAGAAAATACCTCATAAAGAGCATTACTGTTCATCAATAATCATCAAGTCTGATCATAGTAGACTTTTTTCATCATTCCTGATAAATCAGGTCAGATCTGTGAAAAAAAAAGACGGTGATCACAAGCAAGATAACCCAGAGCATAACTAGCTGGCTGATATAGTCTCAACAAGCATATACTGTAATGTATGCTGGAAAAAAACATAGCAGCAAATAAATTGGCCTTCCATGCCATCCAATGAAGTATTTTCATATCCATTTCATCAAAATATAAGAGGCCAGACAGCCCACAAGTCATGCTCTCAGAAATATGCTTAAAAATCACCAAAGATGAAGCATATAAATCAGCCATAGCATCATATGTCCTGAGTGAGTCCATAAAAAAACCAGAAATCATAATCCATCATATAATTCATCAAAAAATCCAGTACAGCCCATGCATTAAACCTCCAATCCAGCAGCCGAAACTACTTTCTGAAACCCTAGTTTATCCTTGACAGGCTGGGAAGTCTCCTGAACTGATTTCGAGCATGAACGAAGAAAATAGCCCTTGCTAACCACAGGAGAGGCCTTATGAGGAGAAAAAAACCCCAGATCTTTTAGAGATGAAAAAGAAGTTGTAGAGGATAGCTTCTGGGAGATACCAATATCATCCAAAGAATTGAAAATGCTTAACGAATTAAAGTTGGCTAGTGGAACAAGATTGGCTAATGGATCAAGCTCAAAGGAAACAGGTTGCACGTACAAATTTTCATTAACAGACGGTCCATCCTTTGCAACATACTGATTCCCTCCATTAAGATTGGCTAATGTATCAAGCTCAAAGGAAACAGGTTGCACATCCATAGTTTCATTAACAAACGGACCATCCTTTGCAATAGACTTATTCCTTCCATTTTTTACTCTCCAAACTTTGGAAGAAGAAAGTTTATTAAAAGATAGAAAACACCCATTTGCCAAGTGTCCAAACCCATGACATCTGTAGCATCTAAAGGGAATTCCCAGGTAATCCAGAGGCTGATGAAAGTCACTATTACCCTTTTTAATGACCAGTTCAGCAGGCAATCCCAAACGAAAGTCTAACAGGACAAGAACCTGGCCCATGTAGCAAACGCCAGAAATCATATAAGTAAAATCAGTTTCCAAATGGGATCCCAAGGTATTACCAACAAGTCTGAAGAAATCAAAAGACCAGAATATCATCATCTAAGTCTATATCATCTAGTGTGTGGAAAATCTCGATCAATAGAAATCACGTCAATTAGTTTTAAAAGAAAAAATGCTTTATTTATTAAATTTCATAAACTTTTATTATTTTATTGTTTATTTCATTTTTAATTACTTAAGATTGTGAAGAATATGAAATATATTATTTAGGGCTGACTTAATTTATGGTTAATTTATATTTCTTAAATAAAGAAAGTGTACATATTTATTAAAGCATTCATTAAAAATAGATTTTTGTTTTTTAATGAAGAGTTTACTTGAATGCATTTTTTTTTTATAGAATCCTTCATCTTTCGAAGGTTAAAGTTATTTTTAATTAAATCTCTTTTTAATAGTTTAAGATTAAAATAATTTGAAAAGACTTCATTTGATTTTTGTTTTTTTTTAATGAAGAGTTTACTTAGTGCATTTTTTAATTGTTTAAGATTAAAATAACTTGAAAAGACTCCATTTGATTTTTGTGTTTTTAATGAAGAGTTTACTTGGTGCATTTTTTATATCATCCTTATCATTAGAAGGCCTTTTTTTAATTGTTTAAGATTATAAAAATTGAAAAAGGAATTATTTAATTTTTCTATTTTTTCAATAAAAATTTTACTTACTTAATTTTAACAAATTTATTTTCATTTTTAAGAAAAAAATGTTTCTTTATTAAATAATGGAAAGTTATTATTTTTTCATTAAACCCATTTTTAATTGTTCAAGATTGTAAAATTTTGAAAAGACAACACTTAAATTTTGCATTTTTGTAATAAAAGGTTTTCTTAATTGAGTTTATCATGAAAGTGCATTTATTTATACCAACTTAAGGTTAAATGAAAATTCATTATTTAAATTGTTTATATATTAAATTTTAATAAAATTTTATTATTTTTTCATTTAATTATTTCTAAGTTCTTTAAGATTGTAATGATTTGGAAAGGAAATATTTAATATTTGCATATTTTTTATTTCATCGAAGAGGCACAGGGATATGTAAGTCCTTCTATGCCCATCCTAGAGATACACATGTACTTTATAAAAAATAATAAAATGTTAAAAAAATAACATATCCGCTCAAATTAGATTTAAAATATTTTTTATAACCACATATATAAGACTATAAATTAAAACCATAAACTTTTCGTTCACATTTCCTCAACATTTCCACTCTAAAAAAAGGGTTTGCAATTAGAGCGATATGTTCCTTTTAGCTCTTGGTAGATCTTTTTAAGATGGATCTATGTTGGTTTTAATGAAATGTTTACTTGATTACATATATCATGAAAGTAAATTTATTTATATTACCCTCTATTTTTGGAAGGTTAAGTGAATATTACTTTTTAATTGTTTACATATTAAATTTTAATAAAATTTAATTATTTGTAAATTGTTTAAAATTGTAATGATTGGAAAATGAACAATTTGATCTTTGCATTTTTTTTTAATGTAGAATTTATTCTATTTCATCTTTGCATTTAGTTTATTTTTAATTGTTTAAGATCATTTTCATAAAAATATTTATTTATTTATTTATTAAACTTTAATGAAAAAGTATTATTTTTTTCATTTAGTTTATTTTTTATTGTTTAAGAATGTAAATATTTGGAAAGACACTATTTGATTTTTGCATTTTTTTAGTGAAGGCTTCACTTAACTTATATTTTTCAAAGAGTGCAATCTTTTATATCATCCTTCATCTTTGAAACTGTTAGTAAAAGGAATCCATGCCAGACCCAAAACGACAACACATAGTAAAAGGCACATGCTCCCTTTCCCTGATGGTGATGCCCAAGATCTTCCTAACGGTTTCAGTTTCTCGAGTATGACCTGCTTCACCGAAACTTGCTCATACTTTAACTAAGCATCGCATTCATGTAGACCCATTTCCCTTGAGCACCTTGAGTAGCATGGAATTTATTTTTGGCTGTAGATCTCCTTTGTGCAGAGATCATCCATCGCTTGTTGTGGAGCTTCACACGATTTTGCGATATTTACCTTGGCTAGCTACCTTGCACCTTTCTTCAATGAATACGCTGCACACCATTGATCCAGACCACATCATATCTTATTCATTGATAGATGAAGGACCCTTGAGCATGTCGCAATGGCCTCCTTTTCTAACCGTCGTGCATCTTCACTACACGAAACCCACTGCCACCATGGATCAAATGCGTCATAAGATCTTGTTCGTCCATATGTGCGAGCCCTACTATCCCATCACAACACTCTATCCTGGCAACCATCATGCATGTTTTCACCATGAGTTGTGTTCCCGTCATAGATCATAAGTTTTAGAGGATCGTGGTCATCTATGGTTTTGAAGGGAGGAATGAATTTCATGATCCTTCAGAGTTGAATAGGTCACGCTTCTTCCTTTCATTGAAAGTATTCCACCATCGATCTGACTTGGTCATGTGCTTGCGTTGTTTCTTTCTAGGATCTTTGGGGTCTAGATCAATCTACGGGATTTTCTCTCTCGTTTCTCCTATACACCTTGTCATCCCTTCCTCTTGGGATGGGGCGGTTCCCATGTCCCAGTTCTCTTCAAAATATTAGCATCGGTGCGATCCAGGTGCTAACAGTGGGTCCAACTCAGGGATTCTATCCTCCCTGTGAGGTAGTAAAGAACTGCGTAGGCCATGTGTCTTATCCATTGGATCACCCCAAACTCTCCTGCGACTTGAATATTTTCATAAAAAACAAACTTAATAATGGTGTCTCTTGAATATCTTAATGCCTTCACCTCGGGCTTTAAATCCTATTAGAGAGCCATCCACACATGAAGTATATTTTAAAACAAAATATAATGGTATATATAATGATAGTGGGACTTAGTACTCCTACAAAAATTAATGTTTGAGGATCCTCTAGTTAATCGGGGCTCCAGATACCAATCCACCTTCCATTTCTTCCAATATATAATCATTCTTTCCCCTGAAGGTGGAAATATTGTAAATTCCCTTCCATAGGTGGTCTAATTCTCCATTCTTTCCTTTCTCTTCGTGGGGTGTGTCCCACTGAAACACCATGTCTCCTATCTGGAAATCATCGGGTTTGGTTCTTCTGTTGAAAATTTCTTTCATCGTGTCCTAGAAAGGTTGGGTTCTGTCTAAAATCTACTCCCTTTGCTATTGTAGTTCAACTAACTGATACATCCTTCTCTAGGTGGCATGAGTTTCAACATCCTCTTCTTACAACAATCTCATCACTAGTAATCTTAGAAAGTTCGGGAAAAATACTTCTGAACCATAGCAAAATTGGAATGGTGAGGCACCTATAGACTTCTTTACGCTAATTATGTCATCCCTCAAGGCATGGATCAGTTTAGTGTGCCGAGCTTTCTTATTTTCCTGTAGCAGGTTATTTATGATGCTCATGAGACTCTTATTTGAGGATTCCACCAGTCCATTTCCCTGAGGGTAGTATGTTGTGGAAAGCCCCAGCTATATTTAGTATTTGAAATAGAAGGTGATCATATTCTTTGTTTAATGGTCAGAGCATTATCACTAATTAATTTCCTAGGAACACCAAACCTGTACAGGATATGCTCCTCCAAAAATTGCATGACAACTATTTCGATGGCATGTCTTGTTGGGATGGCCTCGATCCATTTTGTGAAGTAATTAGTGGTGTTTAGGATCAATCTGTGTTGCCCTAAATAATGAGGATTTATTTCTCTGATAAAATCTATCCCCCATTGCTAGAAAGGGGCTTCAACTTGGATGGGATTTAAAGGAAATGGCATAAATTTTCTCATGGCTTCAAAAATTTGGCATTTATGACAGGATGATACTTTATTATGGGTGTAAGAAAATATCACGGGCCAGTAGAATCCTTCCCTCATAATTTTGTTTATCGTGGTTTTCCATTAGTGATTCCCTCCACACTTCCCTGGGTGAAATTCCTCCATGAGTCTCTTGTCCTCGTGCTCTTCCACGTAGTTCAAGAAAATTACCCCAGGCTCTTTCAAATACAGCTTCTCGTTTAGGATGCAAAACCATGTCACTTTCTGTTTGAGGAATATAGCTCTAATTTTATCCATGCCCTCTTGGGCCTACAAATGCTACAAGATGAAAATGACATTAGTGTACCATGGTGATGATAGAAAATTCTCGCCTATTGGGGGGCCAGACTGTCTCTGAGGCTCCTTCTCTCCAGCTGAAAACTCAACAATCATGTGCAGGATGAGAGCGTCGCAGTTGGAATGGGCCATAAGTTTAGCTAACCCCTGGCCCTTGACCAACTTCATGGGTTTTATTTCCAGATCGTACTCGAGCAAAATCGCTATCCATTTTCCCCTCCGTCCCTTTGGAACCAATTGAGCCAGAATGTCCTTCACAACACTGGTGGGCACGTGGGCTATAATATGGGAATGCAGTATGTACACTCTAAAATCGTTTAGAGTCTGCAACAAAGCTTTTTTTTTCTAGGATGTTATACTTCAAGGGGAAATCCATCAAATTCTTTCTATAGAAAGTGGTGGGATGCTCATATCCTTTGTGCTTCTTTTGTAGTAGCACCCCTACAACCATGTGCTCGTAGGAAAATGAGAAGACAAGGAAACATTTGGATAATTTTGGGCTCACAAGAATAGGTACCTCAACTATGGCCCTCTTTATGCCTTCGAAGGATTGTCTGGATTTGGGCATCCACCTAATTTCTTAGTCTTTTCCTAGCATGTTAGTTATATATTTGACTATTTTAGCAAATCCAGCTATGAATCTTCTGAGGAAATTTACCTTTCCTAGGAATGATTGAACTTATTCCTTATTCCAAGGGAGCTCTATTTTTCTAATAGCCTTGACCCTCTTAGGATATATATTGATGCCTTTCTGAGAACTTATATGCCACATTAACTTCCCCTCCTTCATAGAAAAGAAAAACTTTTTAGGATTCAAGGAGATACCAAACTTCCTACACTTCTTGAATGTTTTCAACAGGTGGGCAACATGTTCTTCATTAGACTTGGAGAAAAAGGGATGTCATCCATATAGACAACCAAGCTATTTTCCTTTTCTATGTACATGGCCCTCTGGAAATCTGTGCCCATGTTCATCAGTCCAAATGACATTTTAGCATACATGAAGGTGCCCCAATGTTATAGCGAATTTCACCACTTTAGGTGAATCACACTTTGTATGGCCTTCCCCTGTCCTGTTGCAGACTCTTTAGACCCCATGGACCATCTTTTGTCCTTTGATGTTTCCTTGATCATCCCTAAAACCATATGAAAATTGATATACGTGGATTTTAACCTGATAACCGCGTACATACATGGGTTTGACCCTTATAACCGCGTACATCGGGATGTGTGCATAATCCAAATCGTTTTGGAGTTTTCCTTGACATGGATCCGACTCATTCAACTCCTGGCCTTCAATATGCCTTGAGATCACTCAGATTCGACCTTTCATTATCCCTTTGAAAGCTATATAAGGAACCCCTTGGTACATTGAAGGCATATATAGAGAGAATTGAAGCAAGGAAACTATAGTCGATTGTTGCCAGAATCTATACTTGACTCTACATCCCTTTGTCCCTTGGAACACTTTTGTGTTCTTCCCAAGCTTGCCTTTTACTTGTGAGCTTGCTATCGAGAGATGGAGGATTGAGGTGGTGGAGGCCCAAGTGGGAGATTTAGTTTCTCTGATTCCCTGATGTGTCGTCAGAGGTTGTATCTATCTTGTAATCTCTGATTTATATTAATAGAAATATATTTTCCTGTCCAATGATGTGTATTTGATTGAATATTTTATCCATGGGAATATGTCAAATGCTTTTACATTATTGATTATATATGCTAGAATAGATCTAACACCATGATATATAGTATGCTTGTATTGTTTACTTGTTGTTGAGGAAGTATTATATCAATTCAAGATGAAGATTGGAAAGCTCAATGGGGATCTACTTCAACCATCCGGAATAAGGTACGAGGTCTGATCCTTTAGTGTTAGACATTTTATTTCTATTGCATATTGGGAAAGATTGATTTCTGGATTCAAGATGTCTATTGTGGTACCCCAATCCATAGGAATTTCTCTCCGTAACACCCAAGGAGTTGTTAAATCCGTCTTCTCTTGGTCATATCAATGAATCACATATTGGTTATAGCCCAGGAAACCATCTAGCATGTAGATCCTCGGTGAACCCACTACTTTCTGCAAGATGTGGTCCATTTTGGGAAGGGGGTAATGATCCTTCAAGAATACTCTATTCAAGTTTCTGAAGAGAATACAAATTCTTATTTCCTCGTTCTTCTTTCTAAAGGGAACCAGATTCGCCACCCAACGTGAGAATTGGAGGGCCACAATGAGTTTGGCTTCAAACAACTTCTTGATCTCCTTTTCCACCAGGGGAAACAGTTTGGGGTCATCCTTCTAAGATTATGTTTGAATGAAATCTTGTCCTTCTTTATTTGTATAGTATGTTGGATGATGCTAGTGTCGTAATCCTTGAGATCCTTGCAACTCTAGGAAAACAAATCCTAATATTCCTTCATTAGCAGGATATACCTTTGTTTGGATTCAGGAAAGAGGGTCCTTTCTATTTTCATGATCTTAGGCTTCTCTTCAATCCTAATATTCACTTACTTCGCATCTTGATAGTTTGGGACTGATTAAGGATCTCTCGCTACATCATCTAGATCGAAGAGTTTCTCTAGAGGGACCAGTCCATTGGGGATGGAATTTCCCTTTAGCTGCATAATTTCTTTGCCACATAGGTTGTCCTTATATCCCTTTTGTACCTCAAACTCTTGCAATTCAAGCTCCCGAATACTTTCCTCGTCACCTTCTTTGGTGTCATCAATAGAAGTAACCTCCTCTTTCCAAATTTCTTCCTTGAGATCCACCGTTTGGTTTTGCAAAGGCCTTTGAGTGGGGGAAACTTCCTCCTGGAATTCATTTTCTCCATCGACGAATACTCCCTTAAAATACCCAGTGAGAGTGAGGAACTGGTGGATTTGTTTATCATATTTGAACACTTGCTATATTTTCACATTAACCAATACAGAATGTATGTGTCTTACTTCAATTTCATATTTCCCTATAGAATGTGTGGGGATATTGAAAGTTGTTATTGAGGTAGCCAAGGAATATGCCACACAGTTATGTACTCTAGGGATCATATTCAAACAACGTTCCTTGAAGAATTCTATGAGGTCTTAGGCGGAGTTTCGATAGCTCCTCATCCGAAGATTCCTAGCCTAATATTCTCCAGTCATTTGCTTGATTACCAGATTGGAATATCCACAAACACCACCCTCTTAACCTGAAGTTTATTCAAATCTAGGATGGATAATATCATTGCTTCATACTCTGCTTCATTATTTGTATAGTCAAAGGCAATATTGTAATAATACCTCAAAACATGGATTCTTGGAGGCCTCATCCATATCCTTGCCCCTACTCCTTCTATGCAGGATGACCCATCAAAATCCATGTCCCATATTCCTCCTAAATCCTCCTTAGTAGGTACGAAAGTAGCATTCTGGACGCAGGAACCATATTCATCTTCATTAGTAAAGAAAATTGCAAACCCAATATCTGTGTCCAACAAGTATATGGGGTGATTTTGTGGCCTTTTAGCGTTGTTCACCATATATGCCAGCTTTTTCTCTCTGAAAATCCTTCTCTGTATCCTAAAAATGGGAATAGTGGCATAAGACATGTCCATCTAGAGAGCGCCTTTGAGCCTGGCCACCTAAGGTCTAGATAGCAGCATTCTGAACTTCAGTGGAATGTCAGCCGCCACCACATCCATGACCAGGGTTTTAGCAGGGATTTGAGTGAGGGACATGACCAAGTATTTGATGAGGCTAAGACATTTAAATTTATTAGAATCAAAAGAGAAAAGATCCTTGTAGGGTCTATTAATGTCCAATCCTAATTTATCCGTGATCCTTATAGGCATCAGCTTATGGGAGGCTCCTTATTCGAGCATGGTGTTGTGTAGAATGGCATTGTGTCTTTTTTAGGCAAACACAAAAGGGGGGAACTTCTTCATCAAAAGGTCCATCTACATGGGGGGGAAACAAGATGTTGGGCCTATCATATTGTAAATTTAGGCTATCTGATATGGCAGAGATTTCCCCCGGAGGTTGCAAAACCTTGGCAATCTTGGAATGATATTCTAAATTCTTCATCAGCTCAGTGAGGGCAACAAATATTTTAATATTTGCAATTTAAACCTTCCTATTGAAAGCAGCTTGTCCTTGGTCAGAGCTTTGGGGATTTTCTTCCCTTCGTTCCTTCCCTTTGGGCTCCAGAGAATTCTTGGGGTTATCTATGGGAGTTGGTTCAATTTTAGGATTTCTAGCAAAATATTTGTTCCCTACTTCTCTATTTTTCACCAGTAGGACATCTATGTTCCTCAGGTTGATTTGTCTCTACACATCTAGGACAACGAGCTATTACCCTCTTCTGAAGTCATTTGTCTCGTCTGGAAGTGTCTCCCATCTTTTCAGGAAAACATTGTCCTATTCTTCCTTGGTGATCAAGGTGGCAGCAGACTCGGTATCCAGCTAATGGATTTCATCCTCAGTTTGATTCTCCCCATCCTGATCGATGAAAATATCTTAAAATGGAGGTCTAATAGGTGGTTCGGGAGGATTCCTCTACCTATTCTGGGAGATTTGAGTCATTTTGGAGTTTGGATTCCTATTTTGTTGTTCTTAATTCTCTCTGGGAGGGTATATGCCATCCATTGAGAGCCTCTCCATCATTATTTCCATGTTTCTCAACATTGTGTCGATTATAGCCTCTTACGAGTTCGAGGTGGAGGGCTACTCCAATTATTTTTCAAACTTCCACTCCCCTTTCTCCCTTCTCCATTCCCCTTAATCTCTTTTATTATTTCTTATAGCAATTATGTTCACCTCCACTTCTATGGTGTATTTCATCATAGCCTCCAAGGAGGTTGATCTTACTTCACTTAGCCATAAGGAGAATTCACTATCGAAAGATTCAACATATTAGAGCTGGGCGGAGCCTATGGGAGGTTTAAACTAACCAGGGATATAATTGTACACTTTCATGAACCTGTCCAATAATTCTTGGAAAGACTCACTTTCCTACCTCCTCATGGACTGATATTGAGAGAGATACTACTTGGGGTTCTTTTGATCTTCCCATTTGTCTTTGAAAGCATCCTCGAAGGATTGATATCTCAGAATAGAGTCATCTGCGAGGTTTTTATACCATTTCCTCGCTTCTCCAGCAAGGGTATGGGAAAATAACCTGAACTTAACATCATCATGGTCTACCTCTTCCAGTTCGACTCAGTCTAAAAAACATCTCAAAATTTCTTCAACCGAGTACCATCTTTCTCCATAGAACTGCATGAGCTTGGTGAAGTATCCCAGATGGAGGTTGTGTAGAACCACAGGAAGGCATATAGGAGCAGATCATTTTTCCATCCTTGGGGGTATGATAGGGTTTACTAAAGGGGTTGGGACTGGTGTGATAGGAATCACTAAGATGTGAGGTATAGAAAGGTGGTGGGGAGTGGAAAAATTCAGAGATGAAGGATGATTTTCCCCGGATGTAGTGGGGTATGAATGTGTGAAGGGAAAATGCCTTATGACGGTGAGATCCGAAAAGAATTTATCAGCAGTGAACATAAGGAACTCGGGTTCTGGTAGGTACGAGAAACCTCTACCTAAAGGCTCTTAGGTCTAAGGTGACCAGGCAATGTGGGGAAAATCAAATGTGGAGGTGTCCCATGGTAGGTCAGGGAGGCTAGACTCTGATTTAGTTCTGGGAAGGGCTAACCCACACTCCTAGTTACAACGTTCATATATATCGCTAACAAAAATAACACTATTAGTGGGAAAAGAAAAATTCCTAACTAACCTCTGCAACCTGTTGGATTTTTGGATCAGACTTTCAGGATCAAAACCTACTTAGAAGGATTCTACATCGGGATTCCTTCTCATATGGGTTCTTTTGGTCACTAGTACTTCCCAGTGGAGTCTCTTTTACAATTTTCGTGGAGTCACTATAGCATGCACAACCAATTATGTGTCTATGATTGGCTGCACAACTGAGTCATAGAACTAAAATAGTGTCTCTTTTCTCGAGGAGATAATAGCAATTAGGCCTCCCCAACAACAGCTCCAAGATGTTAGCACCCTGTAATTTTCTCGTGGTTGCTACAGGAAGTCACATGGGTAAACATTTTAACCAAATTTAGACTGTATTCTAGCAAATACAGTGAGAGAGCACTCTCTCTTGTCACAGAGGAAATAAACACATATATATAAATCTTTGGAAAGCTCACAGAAGGCTATATTTTAGACGGTAACAAGGCATTGATAGATTTTAAAAATGGCAGAATAGACAGACAAGGAAATCATTAGGCAATGGAGTCAAATCCCAAATAAATAAAGGGTATTATAGAAAGAATGAGAAAGGGAATTTCCTTTATATTCCGAGACAAAGTAAGCAACACAAACAGTCAAATATCTTGAAAGGGTGGTAAGGAGGAAAGGGGAAAAAACCCATGGAAGGAAGAGACCTATCTGTGGATAAATCTTTTACACTGCCTTTAGTAGAATAAACAACAAAGGTCGATATATGTAGTGGAGCATAGATAATGAATTCCAAATCATTTACCAGAATACAATAACAAATGCAGCGTCTAATACGAAGAGCACTTAACTGAGATCAAATTCTTTGTATACAAATCTAGAGTGCATTACCAGAAATACACAGAAATGAAAGTGATAAACATGAAACAAAGACTGAAAGCAACCACCAGATGAATATTACAATCACCAAAGTATATTTATCATCAATACTTCCAAGAAAGTTAAAGAGACGGAAAACAAGAGAAGAATGATCTCTGAATCAAAATTCCAACCCCTGCCTCATCAATTAAGGTCTAATTTATAATGTCATGGCTCTCAGGACCAACCCTGAAATAGAGACCAATTTTGTTACAAAAACTAGGAATCAAATACTGGATCATCATTCAAATCATAATAGTTTTCTGGGGTGGCAGGTCTTCCATAATGCTTTACCCAAAATTGGCCTTTTAATACAGCATCCACGCTAGACCCAAAACAGAAACAAAGAGTAAAAGACACACACTCTCTTTCCCTGATGGTGACACCCAAGATCTTCCTAATGGTTTCAATTTCTCAAGTATGACCTTCTTCACTAAACTTCGCCCATTTTCCAATTGAGCATCACATTCGTGCATATCCCTTTCCCTCGAGCACCTTGGGTAGTGTGACATTGCTTTTTGGCCATATATCTCCTCTACGCAAATATGATCCATCACTTGATGTGTCCTTTACACAATTTCATGATATTTACCTTGGTTACCCTCCTTGCACCTTTCATCGACAAAGACACTGCAAACCATTGATCCAGACCACATAAGATATTATTCGTTGATAGATGAGGGACACTTGAGCATGTCGTAACGGCCTCCTTTGCTAACCATTGTGAATCTCCACCGCACGAAACCTGCTTCTACTGTGGATCAAACGAGTCATAAGATATTGGCCTTCTATATTCATGGGCCCTACTATCCCATCACAATGCTCTATATTGCTAACCGTTGTGCATGTTGTCATCGCAAGTTGTGTCCCCGTCGCAGATCATGAGTGTTTAAGGATCATGGCCATCGATGATTTTCAAGGGAGGTATGATTTTCACGATATTTCATAGTTAAATAGGTCGTGCTTCTTCCTTTCGTCTAAATTCTTCCGTCGTCGATCTAAATTGGCTGTGCACTTGCGTCGTTTCTTTCTAGGATCTGTGGGGTATAGACGCATATGCAGGCTTCTCTCTCTGATTTCTCCTATCCACCTTGTCATCCCTTCAGCTCGGGATGGGGCAGTTTCCATGTGACAGTTCTCTTCAAAATATTAGCACTGGTGTGAGCCAGGTGCTAATAGGAACATTACAACATCTCTCCGATATTAGTTTTTTGTTTGTGGCCGACATTTTTTTTGAAAGATAATTAATTTTTTGTTTTTTTAAGGATGAAATTTACAAGAGGAATGTTACATAATGTTACAAGATCTCCCCCATACCGTCATTGTAGAGTGCCTCTCGACACAAAGACTTAAATATTTATTTTTGATATTTTGACCAAATGAAGTAGCCGTTAAAAGAGAGTTTGTTGACCCACAAGGGGGAATGAAAAATGGAAAAAACTGTTGAGTAAACAATCAAGTAATGTAGGAGGCATCTTCCCTAAAATCAGCTCGAGACTCCTTGTGGAGCAATAATGATAAGGTGGATCATAAATGACCAAAGTCATAGGAAAAATACTATAAATTATTGTCCCATCGAATAAGAAAGAATCTTGCGATGGAGGGGGAAAAATCTAGTTTATGTAGAGAGAGATAGAGTATTGACCAGTCTTTTCCCTTGTGGTTCAACAAAAAACCTCGTGAGTTCTGGAGCAAATTATTTGGCTAATTTGGGCATTTGGTTGGGAAGAACGACAACTTCAAGTTTGTTTTCCCATCAATGGTGATATCTTTTATTTTATTAACCCTGTAATGTTAAATTTTAAATTACATTTATGAAATGATGATTGTGCTTGTTTATGTACATGAATTATAGATTCATTACCTTTTAAATATTTGTTCCTATTTTTTATTTATTTATGCATAGAATTAATAGAAAATATCAAGTATATTTCATACAAATAAATTCACTAACAAGTTAAGAAAACCCTATTGATGTAGGATCATCCAGCTCAGATTTCATTGAATGATGAGTCAACATGCCATGTAATCACTTATAGATGGATAAGGTTCGTTGTTAGATGGATATGATTAGTTTTATTTTGTAATAAGTGGTAGTTTTCCAATATTCACCTTAAACCCTGTGAGGAATTCTTCAAGGATAGATCTTTGTTGATGGGTTTGCTTTTATTAGGTATTCAAATCCAACCTATTCAGATATAATAGGTTTGCAATGTGTTATAAAAAGAATTGAATGTAAAGATAGAGGCATGAGTGTATGATAGCAGAGAGAGTGAGGAGTGAAGAGCGCAGAATTTGTCTGTAATTATACTTCTAGTCCAATTGAATGAAGAACAGAGTTTACTTTGCAAGTTATTAAGTGTTTATACCTTTGTTTCAATCTCTAAAAGTATTGGTTTGAATTTTCTGTGTGTATGTGTACAAGATTGCTTCATAGACAAACTCCAATTCCGTAGATTAGATATGATAAACTTTGAGTTGCGGGAGGGAATTGATCTTTTCAATGATCAATTCAAAAAAAATCATAGAGAAGTTAAAAAGCATGTATCTTGGACAGATCCCTAGTCTAAGTCTAATTTCACAAATAGAAATTGTGTTCGAGATCATCCTAAACCAATCACCCAAACGATTAAAGATCGTAGGGTGGAGATTAGAGGTGGCCAAAGATCAACGACTAAGGTAGATTCCTCTAGATAAAGAGCACGAAATATAAAGGAGGAGCCGAGTTGCGAAATTTAGAACTAATCGCTGGAAATTGGATTGAGATCAATGGCTGAGATCGATCATCAAAACAGATCGATGGTGCACAATGATTCCACTAGGTGGATTTGCGTGGTTTAGAAAAATTTTGATGTATGTGGAATTATCATCAAATACACTTTAATATGTTTGAACTCCATCGTTGATTTGGTGGGGACACATATCTGACGATCCACAAGGATTCTGCTGATTTAACAAGTGATTCTGTTGACATTTTAAATGGATGTGGAATTTCGTTATTAAACAGAATATGTTAACTATTTGAGATCTAGCGAACAACATGGACGACATATCAGCTCTGTTTGGTTTCTGATTAGATTAGGAAAAAGTTGTTGGATAGACCTATTACTCTTACATGGCGTCATTTTTGGTATTAGAGCTATTGGATCCCACAATATTGAGAGGGGGGTAAATCAGTATTGTCAGTTTTTACTTAAAATACACAAAAATAAACCATCAGAACACAAATTTTATCATGGAAGCCCTAAAAGAGAATTTTTCCAACACAAACTCATTAATAAGATGAATTTACAAAAAAATTTATGTGCTGCAATAGAAAGGATGCAAAACACACCCTAGGTTTTACTTGCAACTACAAACGAGGATGCTATAACACCCCTATGGTTTTCTTCCTGCTACAACAAACAAGGATGCTATGACACCCTATTCTCTAGCTACGACTGGAAGAAGGCTTCAACCCCCTGCAGACCTGTGGCCTTCCCTAGCACCACCCTGCGACCCTAGATTGATATTAACAGTCTTTTAAAATAGTAGAAAAACTATTCACTTTGGACTCTATCAGGCTTACTAATAGAGACGCTTAAAGCTTTACACATTAATTTGTTTAAATACCTTATACCTATTTCATATCACCACACCTCTCCATAGCTTCGCTCTTTCATTTTGGATCGTGATTATTTATTTACAGACACAACCAATCATCTACCCATTCAACCATTGCATCATTTCATCAAAGGAAACGTTTCGTTCTCCCATAGCCCAGAATTCATTTTCGCATCCATGTCCAACATTTGCAGGTGCTTCTATACTGCCAAAATTCTTTTTGTAGAATCAACTTCCTGATCCAATCAGATTCATTGATATTATCTCTAAGTCAATATAGACCATCGATCTAACTATATAGTTCCACCTCAAAATCACTTTTCCGCACTCAGATTCATTTTCATTGATTTCCCACCATTGACCTTCTTTAGGTGCTTTCCTGACCGTCGATCTGCATATTGCAGGATGCAGGATGCAAGATGGAGACTGTCCTCTTTCTCCTTTCCTCAAACTTATTTCTGCAAGCTTCTTTCCGTGATCTTCTTTTTGCAATTTTCTTTCGCACCGTCGATCTGTTTTAGCAGAACTAACTTCAGTTGTCTGATCTTTCCAGATTGTGGAATGTGGGTTCATAAAATGGTTAAATGTTACTTTTGCAATTCCCTTTCCGCATTTTTCTTCCACATCGTCGATCTCTTTAATTGGAACTAATCTTGGTCATCCACTCTTGATATTTTGTGAAACTTTATCCTTCCCTCCTAATTTATGTATCCTTGATCTTCACCGTCAGATCTAGTGCGGGTTTCTCCATAACAATCCATTCTCGAAATAATTTGGATCTACATTATGTCTTTGCGGATTATATAAAAATTGATCGTCATTCATTGGATCTCATGCATATAAATATGCCACCTCATCATCATGCCATGTCATCACTACCTTCGTCTATGCCACCTCATCATCATGCCATTTTTTCTTTACTTTCACTTATACTGCATTAAATCTGTGTTAACTCTCCCATGGTATCTTTTGCTTAACCTTTGTACTTCATAAGTAACTTTTCCATCAATGACAACTATAACCCAAATTTTTCAACAATCTCCCCCTTTGGAATTTATGGAAAAATCATTGACCATTCTCCCTCTTTGACACCAATGACAAAGAAACCTCTATATCTGACAACTCTTCTTGTCATCATATCTCCCTCTGAGATTATGCTTCCTGCTCTTAGTGCTTTTGTAAAGGAATTACTCCCATCTTCTATATAAGACATTCAAAAGCTTCCTTAGTTAGTGGTTTGGTGAAAATGTTAGCAATCTGTTCTTTTGTGTCAATGTATTCTAATCTGACAGCTTTTTGAGTATATGTTCTCTTAAATAGTGATACTTTATTGGTATATGTTTTGTCTTAGAATGCATGATAGGATTTTTAGACATATTTATAGCACTGGTGTTATCACAGTTGATCACTATTGGATCTTCATATTTTATAAGCAGGTCTTCTAGGGTTTGTTTCATCCAAATAACCTAAGTGCAACATGAGGTGGAAACAATATATTCTGCTTCTGCAGTAGAGAGTGAAATGGAGGATTGTTTTTTACTTGACCATG
>LPNX010197889.1:52424-97814 GCA_001517045.1 Pseudotsuga menziesii | reverse complement strand
AATAAACTTGATGCATTTTTATGATTGGTTTAAAGGGGACGATTGATGCGTAAATGTTTATCCTTTCATATTTTCTTTTGTGAACAGGTAGCAAAAGAAGACAACTTAGCGGTTTCCATAAAAGATGATATTTACTCTGCGATTTTAAGTTGAAAATGAATTCTGCATAAGCTAGGTTATTTACCAAAGCAGTGAATATAAAACACATAGTCACTTCTGATTTTGTTGCTTGAGAAAGAGTTGCCAGAACGTAAAAGAATATGAAATCAGTTGAAGAAGATTTGGTACCTGAGACCATGGATTTCAACAAATTTCATGAAAACGATAGAAAGGGAGATTATTTCTATTTTCTGAATTCTATTCTTTTATTATTTTTACAAGTCTTTTCTCTTTTTATGTGAGCGATTGGATTATTTTTTAAGAGCATATATTTATGATATCTTTTGAAGTTCAGGTTTATGCATGATCTCATGCCATATATTATGCAATACTGATTCTTTGGTTTTGATTTAGTTTGCTGTGATGATAATCTTTAATAAAATCAGGAGCAACAGTTTAATTTCCATAGAAATTGCCGGACGTAAAATTTCATTTTTAGTCAATTATTAAAATCGCGTTCTCAACTGACAGGCGATTTTGTGAGATTTATTGTGAGCAAATGGAGGCGAATCTTAAAAATCTGGCACATGGGTTTTCTTCAGAACAGACCCATTTAGCTTTACTCGGGGGGATTTCGACAGAAAATGATGGATTCAAGGAGATTTCAGGGATCTTTTGAGCACGATTTTGGCAGTTGCGGCCGGCAACGAAATGGTTGTTTCCATAAATTCGCCTGTGCTGAGCTTATTTTGTTTTGATTTCTTCTGATCATGGTTTATTTAAGCAGGGAAGAATTTGATTAGAGAGGAGGGAAGACTGGACTGAGAGATTGCTCTCTCAGATCAAAACATTGTTGCCTGAATTATTCTGTAAATGTTCAACAGCATTGAAGAACTTCTTTTTCAAGGTTGGAAGATCAAATCAAGAGCTGGAGATGGGGAAAGCAGACTATATGCTGTTAAAGATTAAGAGATTTCTCTCTTGAAAGCTCAGAAATACTACTGCTAAGGGATGGATAGTTAATGGAAGGAAAAGACAAGACTGGGTTTGATTTATTTGTGACTTTGAACAGCTACCTGTTTGCAGCCTCAATCTTTTGAATTGGTGATACCTTAATATATGTTTACTGTTTGTATACATTGCATATACTCTTGGTATCTGTTAGTTCTGTTATTTCCTTTTTATAATTTATTTATATTTGTTAAAATTCTCTACAGAAGCTTACAAATATACATCTCTCATGTAATTATCGATTTTCATGTTTCGATTTTGCTGATGTATCATGTTGTGTAACTGACGATTGATATTGTTGTTTATATGATTTGTAATCATTACTCTCTGATTTTGTTAATATTTAAACTTCTTTAAATATTATCAAAGCATATTCATGCAGTAATTCCATTAGCATAAATCGATTTCATGGTTAATTTCTCGCATTGCTTTTGATCAGAATAAATTGATTTACATGTTGTTTTTTTTAAACTATTTTATAAAAAACAACCATTGAATCATATTCAGGTTATTTTCTGATTCTTGGTAATTAATGTATAGTTGTCAATAATGTAAATTTTATAACTCATTTAAACATGTTTTTGATTATTTATAAGCCTAGTTAATTGAATAGATTTTATTTATAGATTAATTTAATCAATTTACTAATTCATTAGTAAGTAGATTAATTAGTTTGATTTGTACATTTGATTTAATTAACCAAAGTAATAGCTTTAGTTTTATCTTTTAGACTTAGTTTAGTTAGAATTTCAGGCTAACAGAGCCTTTAAACCTGTCGGAAACAACCATCCCAAACAGCTTGGAACATGCTCTAAGGATCTCGGTCTGGGTTGTCTTCCCCGTTACGTGCATAGTCACATATGCCCGTCAACAATGGCGCTAGAAGGAGGGCTGATCAGCAAGAATGCCATTTTTGAGTTGTTCGATTTTTGATTTAATTTATTTTTAGTATGAAATGGCTGATATCATTATGTTAAATCATGCTTTCAGCTTTCATACATCTGGTGAAAGTTTTTCTCCAGAGATGTCTAATTTATTGCGAAGACTGAGCTTCAATGGAGAAGGTAAGAAGTCCGCCTCTCATCATCTTTCAAATTTTAATCTTTTTTGTGAAGACCTATTTGATGAGGTTGAGAAATGCAGACTTTTTGCAGCTACTTTCACAGGAAGAATTCTGATTTGGTTTGCATTCTTGCCACCGAAATCCATTCATTCATGGGAACATTTCACGAAATTATTTCTTAATGATCATGAGGATTATAGCTGTAAGAAACTTGAAATTGAGATACGAAATCTTCGTAGATATAAAGATGAATCTCTTGATGATTTCTTTTCCAAATTTATGGTAATATGTTGCAGGTTTCGGGAAGAATATCAGCTTTCCGAAAGGGACAAAATGAATTGGTTTCTTTGGCTTATCTCCCTCTCTGATTTTCATGATTTGGAAAAGAATGAAAAATCTGCAATAGATAGCATGCATGTTAATTCATCCATTCAAGTTGATATCGAATCTATTTTGCCTAATTCCATTGTTGAATATGAACAAATCATAGAATTTCATGACATGCAAATTCAAGAACAAGATAAAAGGGATGATGATTCAACTTTTACATTAAGCGATAATTTTGAAACTCTTGTTGTTCACAAGATAATGGAAGATAAACCAAAATTTTTTGATTCTTCAAGTGAATGTGTTAATGATAATATAATTTCATTACCTTCCTTTCATGATGAGTTAGTTCCTTTTATTTCTTGACAAAATTCATTAGATCAGAGTTTTGTTAATGATGCTTCGATTAAAGCAGTCAATGAAACAAATTATAGCAACAGAGAAGCATTTGCCTTTTTATACTCTGACTCTTACTACTCTTTGTATTCGGATGTGTTTGCTGATCATAGACTACATTTACATGTTAATGATTTTCTAAAGAATTCTTCATTATGGTCAGATTTTGATAGGATACAAAGAAATACATTTTTTGAAGATGAAGGATATTTTGAGATCCATTCTGATTTATTTCAAATTTGTCATGAAGAAGATCAAATTTTTTCTACTATCGTTACTCATCAGACTCATGCATGTTCATCCATTTTATCTTTAGCCAGTAAAGATTATGCTTCAATCTGTGATATTGAATGGGATGCACAATCTATTTATGATATATTGAAAATTAATTTTCCTCAGTGCAACATGATATACATATCTGAAGATAATGTCATCAATTTTAATCTTCATGTTAAAAGACACAATGACGTATTTGATCTCCAAATAATACCTAAATGTCATTTTGCTCTTCTCGAAGTTAGTCATGATGATATTGCATTAAAAGATACATTTTTTATTGATTCTTTTTCACGGATTTTGAATCATACTTCTGACAAGTGTCCTTTTATTCATGGTTCTCATGAGAAATCTATCTCCTTCCGACTTGATTTTTATGATCTGATTTATGCATGGTGGGAAGAATCATTTATTAAAAGGTTTCCGTGTCATCCTTTGTGCTTTGTACATACAAAATTTGATTTAGTTTGTTTTTTCATTTTGAATTATTCTCATTTATAATGCTGATACATGATTTGTTTTCTCTGGCAGGTTTCAAGTTACGTGAATGCCTTCATTGGAAATTTTCATTTACTTAGTTTGTATATATGTTATTTTATTAGTTTAGGTTAGGTTTATAATTTAGAAAGATTTATGTTTGTTTATGTTTGAATAAATGCAGATATATGGAGTTGCGACCACATCATTTTAAGAATGAGATGACGACATCATTATCACGGAAGTAGTTCTTTACTTTCTCTTGTTTTCTTTAATCGTCTCATTAAAAGAAATAACTTTTCATCTTCTTATACCTGCATACTCATTAGGATTTATTTTGTTATTTTGATTTCTGAATAAAACACATTAGATTGATATCTCATCAATAATTGAAAGACAACTTTGACTTAATTGAAAAATTTTAAAAACAAAATTAGGGATGAAAGACTTTAAAATATGTTAATCGATTTTAATCTCTCATTTTCTTTGCTAGTAATTAGTCATATGTTGTTAAATCTATTTTCTGTTTGATGAGAACTTGATTTAACTCATGTGTTATGTGTGTTTTCTTTGCTAGGAGTTTCTCTCGTAGATTTTGAAATCCTTTGTTTTTGTAGTCTGCTCAAATAAAACTCATCTATATATTGGTTGTTTTCTTTTCAATTATTTTTCTTTTGCTTTTCAAAACCGGGAGACATGATTCAGATCTCGGAATGTTTTGCCATGAAATTGGAAGCTGATTATATAAAACATGAAGAAAGCAAGACTTTTTCTGTTCTTATCTCAGAAATAAACTAAAAAAATTGAACTGTTGCAAACAAAAGTACTAGATGAAAACTTTCACTTTATTTCGTTTCTTTTATTATTATCCTCAAATTGTTGGATTGAATGGATATCGAAGTCATCATTACTAGGAATTCTATTACTTATTTAGAAATCAGTTTTGGGAAAGCAGTTGCAATTTAATAGTAAAATCAGTTATCTATAGATCCTTTACGCTATCTTACTTGTAAAGAGTTTTCTATTATGTTCCCCCATTTTAAACATGCAAATCTCTTGTGGATGAGCACTTAAATGCTCAGTATGAAGCCTTCTTTAAACTTATTAGCTTGGAATATAAGCCGTTGGGTAGAATGGGTTAAAAGATGAACCCTTTCGAGGCTATAGACGCCTGCAGGCAGGAGGGCTCCGTCTGTGACATACTTGGATTCTAAATCATAAATTGTTATATATATTAAAATCTATAAGAATCCGAGGTCATCCCACACTCGTGAAGAGGTTCCAACGCAGCTTACCCATTAATAAATTGAGAAGTTCTAAATATTCATGCTTTATCTTATCTTGGGACTAGAATGGTAGGATGTATGGTTAAAAGTCAACCCTTTCGAGGCTATGGACGCCTGCGGGTAGGAGGGTCATGACTGTAGTATTGGGATCATATTTTTAAAAAACTGGTCAAATATCAAAATTGCGTTGTCTTTCCCAGGGCTAATTTCTTTTGGAGTTTTATGTTTTCTGAAAAAACTTAAAATTCATATCATTTTTGAAAGTAATCTCTGGATAATGATAAAAGAATTGAATTTGGTATTAATTTGAAATCTAGTCTTATCATAAGGCACAGTTCTTTTATCTTTAAATGTCAATATGAGTTAAAGAACATTTTTCTTATCTTGCTACATACACAAGTTAGATTTCATGTTTTCGCAGAGATAACTGTTTCGCCCAGTCAGTCGCCATGTGTTGTGCCCCTACCCAACAGCCTCTAAAAAACATTATTTCATCAAACAAAATCGTATTTTATTTTTGATGAAATGTTTGAATTTCATATAACAAAACTAAAGAATTGACAGTTACTGAAATGGTGACCTTCCAGCAGCTACTGAAACATGAAATTCAATGTTTTTAAAAGAAACCTTTGCGAACTATGGATTAGTTAACAAAATCACTACTTTGAAATTATTATTTCAAAGTGAATTTGCATTAAAAAATCAAGGGATAAGTGTTAATAATTTCTTATAAATTAATTTTTGAAATCTTATCCGAATATTTATAATTTGATTTTCATTATGTGATTATGTTATCATAAATATTGATAAGGTTTAAGGTTGGGCGTCTGATCAAAGTTCATTCGAATTATATTTTCAAGGCTTTTTGTTCAATCTAAGAATTACGCATAACATAACGTTATTATTTCATCTTGATCTTTATGATGGTCCTCATATGTTATTTTTATTATTGCATGTAAAGGTCAAAGATAATGCTATGGGTTATGGGATTTGTTTTTCATACTTTAAAGGAAGAAAACAACCTTATAATGAAGAAGTTACATATTTGAAACAGAACGACGATTGGGGCTTGGATTATTTTAACCTAAGTCTGTCACGACATGAAATTGCAATATCAAAATGCTTCATTCCGAGTTCAAAGCAGATCATTCCATTTGTCACAAAAGATGAATATCATCAAGACTTTGATGTGCGATAACTGAAAGGAAAATTTTAATTCTTGATTTGTTTTACGTTCCGAACAACCTCACATTTAGCATAACGTAATAATGATTTTTATAAATAAACTTGATGCATTTTTATGATTGGTTTAAAGGGGACGATTGATGCGTAAATGTTTATCCTTTCATATTTTCTTTTGTGAACAAGTAGCAAAAGAAGACAACTTAGCGGTTTCCATAAAAGATGATATTTACTCTGCGATTTTAAGTTGAAAATGAATTCTGCATAAGCTAGGTTATTTACCAAAGCAGTGAATATAAAACACATAGTCGCTTCTGATTTTGTTGCTTGAGAAAGAGTTTCCAGAACGTAAAAGAATATGAAATCAGTTGAAGAAGATTTGGTGCCTGAGACCATGGATTTGAACAAATTTCATGAAAACGATAGAAAGGGAGATTATTTCTATTTTCTGAATTCTATTCTTTTATTATTTTTACAAGTCTTTTCTCTTTTTATGTGAGCGATTGGATTATTTTTATAAAATAAGGAGCATATATTTATGATATCTTTTGAAGTTCAGGTTTATGCATGATCTCATGCCATATATTATGCAATACTGATTCTTTGGTTTTGATTTAGTTTGCTGTGATGATAATACTTAATAAAATCAGGAGCAACAGTTTAATTTCCATAGAAACTGCCGGACGTAAAATTTCATTTTTAGTCAATTATTAAAATCACGTTCTCAACTGACAGGCGATTTTGTGAGATTTATTGTGAGCAAATGGAGGCGAATCTTAAAAATCTGGCACATGGGTTTTCTTCAAAACAGACCCATTTAGCTTTAGTCAAGAGGATTTTGTCAGAAAATGATGGATTCAAGGAGATTTCAGGGATCTTTTGAGCACGATTTTGGCAGTTGCGGCCGGCAACGAAATGGTTGTTTCCAGAAATTCGCCTGTGCTGAGCTTATTTTGTTTTGATTTCTTCTGATCATGGTTTATTTAAGCAGGGAAGAATTTTATTAGAGAGGAGGGAAGACTGGACTGAGAGATTTCTCTCTCAGATCAAAACATTGTTGCCTGAATTATTCTGTAAATGTTCAACAGCATTGAAGAACTTCTTTTTCAAGGTTGGAAGATCAAATCAAGAGTTGGAGATGGGGAAAGCAGACTATATGCTGTTAAAGATTAAGAGATTTCTCTCTTGAAAGCTCAGAAATACTGCTGCTAAGGGATCGATAGTTAATGGAAGGAAAAGACAAGACTGGGTTTGATTTATTTGTGACTTTGAACATCTACCTGTTTGCAGCCTCAATCTTTTGAATTGGTGATACCTTAATATATGTTTACTGTTTGTGTACATTGCATATACTCTTGGTATCTGTTAGTTCTATTATTTCCTTTTTATAATTTATTTATATTTGTTAAAATTCTCTACAGAAGTTTACAAATATACATCTCTCATGTAATTATCGATTTTCATGTTTCGATTTTGCTGATGTATCATGTTGTGTAACTGACGATTGATATTGTTGTTTATATGATTTGTAATCATTACTCTCTGATTTTGTTAATATTTAAACTTCTTTAAATATTATCAAAGCGTATTCATGCAGTAATTCCATTAGCATAAATCGATTTCATGGTTAATTTCTCGCATTGCTTTTGATCAGAATAAATTGATTTACATGTTGTTTTTTTTAAACTATTTTATAAAAAACAACCATTGAATCATATTCAGGTTATTTTCTGATTCTTGGTAATTAATGTATAGTTGTCAATAATGTAAATTTTATAACTCATTTAAACATGTTTTTGATTATTTATAAGCCTAGTTAATTGAATAGATTTTATTTATAGATTAATTTAATCAATTTACTAATTCATTAGTAAGTAGATTAATTAGTTTGATTTGTACATTTGATTTAATTAACCAAAGTAATAGCTTTAGTTTTATCTTTTAGACTTAGTTTAGTTAGAATTTCAGGCTAACAGAGCCTTTAAACCTGTCGGAAACAACCATCCCAAACAGCTGGGAACCTGCTCTAAGGATCTCGGTCTGGGTTGTCTTCCCCGTTACGTGCATAGTCACATATGCCCATCAACACCATGATACTAAACAATTTCCAAGGAAGAATGCTGCTCCACTAGTACTTTTTCGATCATCAATACTTCCTACCCAATCTGCATCAATAAATGCTTTAAAGGTAAAGTCATGTCCTTTTGGATACCATAGACCATACTCCACGGTACCTTTTAGATTATTTGAGAATCCTTTTTACCATTGTTACATGTGTATATTTTGGAGCTGACTGGAATCTATCCACCAATCCAATAGCTTGCTTCACATCTGGTCTTTTGGTTATCACATATAGAAAACTTCCAATTATCGATCTAAACATGGTATGAGCTACTTCCATAGAATCATCATCCTTACTTAACTTGCAACCAGTGACCATAGGAGTACCAACAGGTTTGGAATCTTCCATTTTAAACTTTTTCAACATATATTTGATGTACTTAGTTTAAGATATGAAAATTCCTTCTTCTGTTTGGTATACTTGTAATCCCAAGTAGAATTTCAATTCACCCAACATTGACATTTTGAAATATTTCTTCATTTCGGAGGAAAATTATACACTTAGGATTTGAATATTCCTTCCAAAAATGATATCATCCACATAGAAAACAACAATGATCATATTTTTATCTTTGATTTTTAGATAAATATTACTTTTAGTGACTCCTCTTTTAAAAACTAGTTGTTTCAAGTAACTATCTAGTCTTGAAAACCATGCTCTTGGAGCTTGTTTCAGAGCATAGAGTGTCTTTTTCTGTTTATAGACATAATCTTTGTTTTTGGATAGGAGAAACCCTTTAGGTTGTTCAATATATACTCCTTCTTCTAGTTTTCCATTCAGGAAGGCAGACCTGATTTCCATTTGATATATTTTGAAGTGTTTATGACATGATAGTACTAAAAACATTCTTCTTGCTTCAAGTCGAGCTATAGGAGCATAAGTTTCTTCAAAGACAATACCTTCCACTTGGGCATACCCCTTACAAACCAATCTTGCTTTGTTCCTTATTACTTGTCCATCTTGATTGAACTTGTTTTTGAGAATCCATTCGGTTCTTACAATGTTCTTATCTTCAGGTCTTGGGACAAGTTCCCAAATCTCATTTTTTTCAATCTGATCTAGTTCTTCATTCATGGCTTTGACCCATTCATCAATTTTGCTGGCTTCTGTAAAGTTCTTGGGTTCTACTATTGAGAGTAGGGCTTGTTCCACAAGTGGTACTTATCTTCTTGTTTTGAATCCAGCACTTTTATCACCCATGATATGTGACTCCGGATGATCCTTGTGTACCCTTCTATAAGGAGTTTTAGTGTCAATTCTAGGGACGTCTTCATCATCTTCGTATGTATCTTCCCTCTCTTTTTATTCTTCTTCGTTACGAATGATCTTGTCCTTTTGCAAGTCTTTTATTTCATTATCACATGTATTTTCAATACTATCAAGATTTTACTCTTTCATTGGTTTTATATCATCTACTTTCACATCAGCACTTTCCACAATTTTATGCAACATTTTATTGTAACACCTATATTCATTTTTGGTGGAGGAGTATCCTAAAAATATTCCTCTATCAGTCCTAGAGTCAAACTTTCCAAGGTCATCCTCATTTGTTTGATGTAATAGTTACTTCCAAACACTTTAAAATATTTGACTGAGGTTGGTATTCCATACCACAAATCATAGGGGGTATTATCCTTATTCACTTTAAGTTGTCCTATGTTAAGTATGTATATAGTTGTGTATACAACTTTTCTCCAAAATGAATCTGACTGTTTTACTTCATTGAGCATAGTTCTGGTAGCTTCTTGGATTGTTATGTTTTTCCTTTCAACAACCCCATTCTGTTGATTATTTATTGCAGCTGAAAATTGTTTCTTAATTCCATGACCTTCATAGAACTCATTAAAATCATTTGAGTTAAATTCTCCCCCATTATCCTATCTAAGAAACTTGATTTTCATACCTGACTCATTTTCATCCATTGCCTTGAAGACTTTAAAATTTTCAAAAACTTTTGATTTTTCTTTGAGGAATGCCACCCATGTAATCCTTGTGTAATCATCAATGAGCAACATGAAATAGTGATATCCTTGCAAGATTTTAGTTTTGGTTGGTACATAAAGGTCTGTGTGTATTATTTCCAAAGGGTGTGAGGTCATATGTTCTTTTATTTTAAAATTGGCTCCGGTTTTCTTTCCATGTTGACAATGTTTACATACATAGTTTAGAGGAACTACAATTTTTTGTAGACTTCTTACAACTACCTTTGTGCTTATTTTGGAAAGATTTTCAAAACTTAAATTTCCCAACCTTCTATTCCATAACCAACTTTCATCTACCATGCTTAAGTATATTTGGTTTTCATTTTCCAAGATGTATACATTGTTTGTATTTCTTAAAGCACTGCCAAAGATCTTTCCTAATTTCGTACTCTTGATTTCACATTTTTCTGAGTCAAATATACAAATGTGCCTTCGGTCACATGTTTGACTTACACTAAGAATATTAGGCTTGAGGTTTTCAACCAGCAAAACATTTTCTTCTTTGATCTTGCCATTGACAATAGTTGTTCCTTTGCTAATTATTTTGGAGGAAAAAATGTCTCCAAAAGTGAATTTTCCCTTATTGTCTTTTCAGGTTATGAATTTGCTTGGGTCATAGTCATATGTTTTAAACAACCACTTTCCAAGTGCCACTAGTTTTGGCTTTCGGTTTTACATAAAGAAATCATCAAACTCTCATGTTCTTCCTTTTCTCTCCAATAATTATTTTGTTCAGTGTTCTGAGATTTGATTGCAATAGTATTCCTCATAGGAGTCTTCAGTTTGCAGTCTCTTGCCATATGGCCATCGTTATCACACTTATAAAATTCTATGTCATATTTTTGGAGTAGTGTAACGACTTGTTACTTGATGACTTATTCTTGTATTCAGAAACCCTCCTTTTAGTTCTGCAATTTACGGCTTTATGACCAAAGTTGTTACAATAATAGAAGTGACGTAAAACAATCTGTAGATATCTATTTGGTCTCTTGGGAGCTATATTATTTCTATTTTTATCTTGATAAATTAAACCTTCTTTCTTGCTCTCTTCCTTTTTAGCTGGAGTCTTTAGTACTTCAGCATATAATTTCTTGCTTCCTTCTTGATTGGTGAGGGGAAAACCTTTTGGATTCTTCTTCTTCTTTTTAACAAACCCCAAACCAAACCTATCACTTGATGGTCTTTGGCTACTTAGAATTTCATCTAGAATCCTTGAGCAATTTTCAAATTTTGAATTGATAGATTCTTCATCAAGCTTTCTCTTGAATTGCATGATTTCTTCTGCAAGATTTTCATACTCCTGTATTCTTCTTTTGAGTTGTAGGCTTACGTCCTCCTCAACCTTTTTGGCATCTAGAAGTTTATCTTCCAACTGAATGATGATAAGATTTGACTGTCTATTCTTTTTTCTAGATTTCCCAAGTTCTTCAATGGTGCTTACAAGTTTAGCTCTTAGGTCTACTTCTCCTTCCACATCTGAGTCACTATTTGAGGCTTGAGTATATATGACCATAAATAAAACTTTAGTTTCTTAAACTTCACTTCCATCTAAATCTTCAATGTCTTCCGTGGTGTAAGAAATTTTCTTTTTCCCATAGGATTTTTCTTGTTTCTTGCTTTACCCTTTTTGAATTTTAAAGTTTCCTTTTCTTTAGTCTCATCTTGTTTAGTGTAGGTCCATTTAGAGGAAAAATGTCCAATCCTTCCACAATCAAAACACTTTAAAGGTAACTTCCCCTTGTATTTTCCAGTCCCTCTCTCAAGTTTATTAATGAAAAATGCTTCCTCATCATTTGGTTTTTTTTATTCATTTTTTAAGGAGTATTTAGAAGTTGCTTCTTTTCTTGAGGATTTGTTTTTTCTTTTTCTCATCTCATACGCAGTGATAATTCCATGTAGCTCATCCATTGTTACCCTTTTAATATCATCTCGTTCTTCTAAGGTGGATACCTTTGGGTCATATCTCATTGGTAATGTTCTTAGTACCTTGCTTACTACTTCTTTTTCTTTTAATTTTCCTCCAAGTCCTCTGATCGCACTAACAAATTTGCCTACATGATTGAAGGTATTCACCAATGTTCTCTTCTTCTTCCATTTTTAGAATTTGAAATTGACCTTTATATGTTTGAAGTTTGGATTCTTTAACCCTAGATTCTCCTTCATAGATAATTATCAACTTGTCCCAAGCTTGTTTGGCAGATGTACATTGCATAACTTTAGTAAATACTAAGTTTGTTAAACCACTTAAGATTGAATTTAGGGCTTTGAAATTACCTTCATATTCACCTCGTTCAATTGTTTCTGTAGGATATCAATTTCCTATATTAAGGTCCTTTTCGGTTGCTGCCCAAACCTTCCATCGTAGGGACATCATATGACACCTGATTCTTACACTCCAAAAAGCATAATTTTCTCCAGTGAATAGTGGAGGTTTTTTAGTGGCCAATCCTTATTGTTGATCCATTATAATGATTGGATGGAATCTTCCTACTAGTGGTTAAGCTATTTGTGAAGGAACCATCTCTGATACCGATTGTTGGTTTATCCGACAATACTGAGAGGTGGGGGGTGAATCACTATTGTCAGGTTTTACTCAAAATACACAAAAATAAACCATCAGAATACATATTTTATCGTAGAAACCTCAAAAGAGAAAACCACCAACAAAAAAACATTAATAAGATGAATTTACAAAATTGTTTATCTGCTGCAACAGAAAGGATGCAAAACACACCCTAGGTTTTTCCTGCAAGTACATACTAGGATGCTACAACACCCCTATGGTTTTCTTCCTACTGCAACAAACAGGGATGCTATGAAACCCTATTCTCCAGCTACTACTTGAAGGAGGCTTTGACCCCCTACAAACTTATGGTATGCCCTAGTACTACCCTACCACCCTAGACTGATAATCCCAGTCTTTTAGAATAGTTGAAAAACTATTCACTTTGGAATCTATCAAGATTACTAACAGATATGCTTAAATATTTACACATTCATTTATTTAAATACCCTATAACTATTTAATATCACCACACCTCTCCATAGTCATGGTCTTTCATTTTGGATCATGACTGTTTATTTATAGACACAACCAATCATCATCTACCCGTTTAACCATCACATCATTTGACAAAAGGAAACATTTTGTTCTCCCACAGCTCAGAAGTAATTTCCGCGGCCTTGTCCAATGTTTGCAGGTGCTTCAATACTACTAAAATTATTTCCATAGGATCAACTTCCTAATCTAATCAGAATCGTTGATATTATCTCTAAGTTAATATGGACCGTCGATCTAATGATCTATTTCTACCTCAAAATATCCTTTCTGCACCAAGATTATGTTTCAACAATTTCCCACCATTGATCTTCATCACAAATTTTCCTGAAGATTGATCTCTAGAGTGCAGGATGTGGCATGCAGACTGTCTTCTTTTCCCTTTCTGCAAACTTCTTTTCACAAGCTTTTTTCTGTGAGCTTCTTTCCGCAATTTTTCTTCTGCACCATCGATTTGTTTTAGCGGAACTAACTTCAGCCGTCCGATCTTTCCAGAGTACGGGATGCAATATGTGGGTTCATAAAATGGTTAAGTTTTTCTTCCGTAATTCCCTTTCCAAATTTTTCTTCCCCACCGTTGATCTCTTTCATTGGAACTAATCCCGGCTGTTCGGTCTTGATCTTTTATGAAACTTTATCCTTCTTGCCTAGTTTATGTAACCTTGTCTTCACTGTTTGACCTAGTGCGGGTCTCTCCCTCACCATCCATTCTATAACTAATGCATATCTGCATTCTATCTTTGCGGATTATACAAAAATTGATCCTCATTCAGTGGATCTCATGCAAATAACTATGCCACCTCATCATCGTGCCATGTCATCACTACCTTCGTCTATGCCACCTCATCATCATTCCATTTTGTCTTTACTTTGAATTATGTTGTGTTAACTTTGCGTTAACTCCCATGGTATATATTTCTTATCCTTTGTACTTCATAATCAACTTTTCCATCAATGACAACTATAACCCAAATTTGTCAACAAGAGCTTGGCTAAATATGTCATCGAGACAAGGACAAGAGAAAGGGGTTCCTGTAGGATGTGGTTGAGGAAGACAACCTACAGAGACATGCATGTAAAGGGACATGAGAAGACTAGAAGATAGACTAGAATCTATGGAAAGAAATAACCACTCATACAATTCAGATAACAGTGATGAAGAAGAAGAATCCCCCGATGAAGAAGATTAATATCTTGAAGAAGTCAGAGTTTTGAAGATGTTGATGAAGGCCAGTAGTAGACAAAGAGTGGAAGTACCTATGTATTAAGGTAACTTAAATGTTGAAGAACTCATGGATTATATTAATGCTCTGAATAAATATTTTGATTTTGAAGAAATTGAAGATAAGAAGAAAGTAAGATATGCAGGTACTAGAATGAACGGACACTCAATTATCTAGTGGGATTATCTCCAGATCCATCAATAAAGAAGAGGAAA
Source organism: Pseudotsuga menziesii (assembly GCA_001517045.1). Lineage (NCBI taxonomy): Eukaryota > Viridiplantae > Streptophyta > Pinopsida > Pinales > Pinaceae > Pseudotsuga > Pseudotsuga menziesii. Next base: position 83,097 of record LPNX010197889.1, on the reverse strand, counting down.
GTCAAAAATAAACTATTGCAATAAGATGATACATAAGATTAAGAGTCATTTTATGCCTAAGGACTACAAATTGAACCTTATTAAATAATTACAGATCCTTAGACAAAAGACCATGACTGTAAACGAATATAGAGAATAATTTTCTAAACTGAGCATTAGAGACGGAAACACACTGGTAGATCTAGAAAGAGTAGCTAGGTATATCAATGGACTAAGACATGATATACAGGATGAACTCAGTTTATTAAATTTGAAAACTTTAGAAGATGCATATCGAGTAGCTTCAAAGTAGAAGAGAATCTGTTAAGAAAACAAAACCAGGAAAACAGATGAAAGACTATATTAAGAGGAAGAGGATCTCCTAGTAATGGAGGTAGGACTTCCAAAGATGGACTTGAGGGTTCTATCAGTCAATCATTCTAGAGAGGAGGATTCAAAGGAGGTAGAGCAAGAGGCATACACAGAGAGGTAAAGTTTTATGCTTGTGGAGAGATTGCACATATGTGTTGGAATTGTCCAAGAAATCAGTCTTTAAATCAGAGAAATGTGAATGTTGCAGAGGCTCAAGAAGAGCCAAAAGAAGAAATATAGATGAATAACCCTCCAGAGGAAGAAGAATCTCTTATGTTGAAGAGATTCTTGGTAAAATCAGAGAAGAAAGTACATGAACCAACTCAAAGGAAAAGTTTGTTCAGAACATGTAAGTCACAAGGTAAGTGTTGTAAAATGGTTATTGACAATGGTAGTACAAATAATTTGGTTTCCACTAAGATGGTAGAGAAGCTGGGATTGATGAGGATGAAGTATCACACTCCCTACAAAGTGTCCTAGTTGTAGAAAGGACATCAACTCTTGGTGAATTAGTAGTGTAATGTGAAATTCCAGATTGGTACTTACAAAGATGAAGTATTATGTGACATAATTCATATGGATGTGTGTCACATACTCTTAGTGTGTCCATGGTAGTATGACAAGAAATTTGTTCATTATGGGAAGAAAAATACTTATTCTCTGGAAAAGGATGGGAAAATACATACTTTGTCACCCTTTGAAGATGAATTAGTTCAGGAAAGTTTAGGATCAAACATTTTTCCAATGTCTGGAAAAGAAATATTGCAAGAAGTTAAAAAAGAAGAGTATTTAAATTTTCCCTTGTTGGTAAGCCAAAGGTAATTTTAAATTCCACAAATTTGGATTTTCCTGTTGAAGTTAAAAATTTACTTCCTGAGTGTGCTGAAATTTTTGCGGATGAGTTTCCAAATGATTTACCCCCTGTAAGAATTATTAGTCATCACATTGAATTAATACCTGGTGCAAGTTTACCTAATAAAGTAGCATACAGATTAACTCCTCAAGAAATTAAAGAAATCGAACAATAGGTACATGAGTTGTTGGAGAAAGGATTGGTAAAAAAAATATTGAGTCCTTGTGTAGTACCCACTGTACTTAGTCCAAAGAAAGATGGTAGGTGGAGGATGTGCACTGACTACAGGGAAATAAACTAGGTCACTATCAGGTATAGATTTCCTTTACCAAAAATTGATGATATGATGGACTGTTTAAGTGGTTTAAGATATTTTTCCAAAATAAATTTGAAAAGTGGATATCATCAAATTAGGATAATGGAAGGGGATGAATGGAAGACAATATTTAAAACTAATGGTGGATTGTATGAATGGATAGCGATGCCATTTGGGCTTACTAATGCGCCTAGTACCTTTGTGAGGTTGATGAATGAGGTTTTAAAATAATTTACTGGAAAGTTTGTGATAGTGTCTCTAGATGACATTATGATTTTCAGTGAGAATAGAGAAGAACATTTAAGGAACCTTATGTTAGTGTTGAGAACTTTGCAGAAAGAGAAGCTACTGATAAATATGAAGAACTGTAGTTTCTTGAAGAAAGAGTTAGTTTACTTGGGATTTGTAGTTTCAGAAGGAGTGAAGATGGATCTTGGCAAGGTACAAGAGATTTTAAATTGGCCAATTCCAAAGAATGCTTATGAGGCAAGGATTTTCCATGGACTTGCTAGTTTCTATAGGAATTTCATTAAGAATATTTGACCAAATTGTGCACCTTTAATAGAGACTTTCTGAGGAAGTAAACAACCTTTGAAATGGACAGAAGTAGTTGATAGAAAATTTAAGTTGTTGAAGAAAAAGATAGCTGAAAATCCTATTTTGGCTTTAACCAGTTTTGACAAAGTGTTTCAAGTTGAAATAGATGCTAGTGGAATAGCAATGGGAGTAGTTTTAAGTCAATAGCAGAGGCCAATGGCATATTTCAGTGACAAATTGAATGGAGAAAAAAAATAGTATTCATATGATAAATAATTATATGTTGTTGTCTAGGCTCTTAATAAGTGGAGAAATTATTTGATGCTTAAGGAATTTGTGTTGTATTCTAACAATCTTGCTTTGCAGTTCATAAATAGTAATCCTAAGTTAAACTAGAGACATGTTAAATGGGTATAATTTTTACAGAACTTTACCTTTTTTATCAAACATACAAGTGGTAAGTCTAATAAAGTTGTTGATGCTTTGAGCAGGATAAATATGGTATTGGAAGAAGTTAAGGTCAGTTATTTGGGATTTGAAAACTTGATTGATATGTATAAAGAAGATTTAGATTTCAAGGATATCTATGCAGCCTATGAAAATCAAGTTACCCATAATAGAAGCTAGTGGTTATATTATATGTTGCAGGAAGGTTTAATATTCAAGGATAGTAAATTGTGTATTCCAAGATGTTCAATGAGAGAGAATTTAATTCAAGAAAAGCATAGTGGAGGTATATTAGTACATTTTTTTAAAAGATAAGGATTTTTCTCTGGTGAGTAATTTTTATTTTTGGCCAAAGATGTAGCATGATGTGAAGAAATTTGTTGAAAGATGCAAAATCTCTCAACATGCAAAAGGGAGAAGTCAGAACACATGATTGTATCAGCCCTTGCATATTCTAGCTAGGCCTTTGGATTCCATAAGCATGGATTTTGTTTTAGGTTTACCTAGAACTCAGAGAGGTCATGATTCAATGTATGTTTTGGTAGATATATTTTCCAAATTGGCTCATTTTATTACATGTAAGAAGACTAATGATGCAACACATATTGATAATCTATTCTTTTCTGAAATTGTAAAGTTGCATGGGTTTCCTTTGATTATTTTGTTTGAAAGAGATACAAAGTTTGTTGGTAATTTTTGGAGAACTCTATGGAATAAATTGTGGACTAATATCAGTTTTAGTTCTACTTATCACCCTCAGACAGATGTCCAGACTGAAGTGGTAAATAAGATCTTGGGAAACATACTGATAAGTATCATGTGTGAACATACAAAATAGTGGGACTTGGCTCTTATACAATGATTCACCGAACAGAAGTATAGGTATGAGTCATTTTTAATTTGTCTATGGGACAGATCCAAGAGGTGTATATGAACTTAGATATTTGGGAAAAAAGGAAAGAAGAAGTGCAAAGGGTGAATACTTTTCAATTAACATTCATGAGATGCAGGAGAATATTAAGAGGAGATTACAGGAAAGTGTAGAAAAATATAAATAGAGAGAAGACTTGAAAAGAAGAGAAGTAAAATTTCAGGTTGGAGATTTAGTGATGGATTATCTTAGAAATGAAAGGTTCCCTAAAGGAACTTATAATAAATTGAAGCTTAAAATTATTGGAGCTTGTAAAGTTTTAAGGAATTTTTCTACAAATGCATATGAGATTGAGCTTCCTTTTGATCTCCAGTTTTCACCAATTTTTAATGTTGCGGATTTATATACTTTTAGAGATGTAGGTATTTAGAAAGATGGTATAACTTCATATGGAGATGATTCAGCTATAGATTGGCAAGGACAACTTCCATAGAAAGAACAACTTCATATTGAAGCCATCCTTGACAAAATAATTCAAAGGAAGACCAAGAACAAAACCTTCTTTTAGTACTTAGTAAATTTGAAGAATCGGCCTACTAAAGATGAAGCCTAGATGACATATCAAAAAAATTTCAAACACAATGTACACCCTGAAGAAATATTGAAAAATTATTTTCTTCCCCAGGAGAATGATGCAGGAGCATCCAGCTCAGATTTCATTGACTGATGAGTCAACATGCCATGTAATCACTTATAGATGGATATGGTTCATTTTTAGATGGATAGGATTAGTTTTATTTTGTAATAAGTGGCAGTTTTCCATTATTCTCCTTGAACCCTGTGAGGAATTTTTCAAGAATAGATCTTTGTTGATAGGTTTTCTTTTATTAGGTGTTCAAATTCAACCTATTCAGATCTCATAGGTTTGGAGTGTACTAAAAAAAGAATTGAATGTTATAGATAGAGGCATGAATGTATGATAGCAGAGAGAGGGAGGAGTGAAGAGCACAAAATCTGTGTTTAATTATACTTTTGGTCAAATTGAATGAAGAAAAGAGTTTTCTATGCAAGTGATTGAGTGCTTATACCTTCGTTTCAATCTCCAGAAGTATTAGGTTGAATCCTTTGTGTGTATGTGTACAAGATTGCTTGAAATATAAACTTCAATTTTGTATATCGAAGACGATAAGCTTCAATTTGCAAGAGGGAATTGATCCTTTCAGTGATCAATTCAAAAAAAATCATAGAGAATTTAAAAAGCATGTATCTTGGAAAGATCCACGACCGAGGTCTAATTTCACAAATAGAAGTTGTGCCTAAGATAATCCTAAACCAATCATGTAAACGATTGAATATCGTAGGGTGGAGATTAGAGGTGGTCGAAGATCAATAGCTAAGTTATATTCCACTGGAGAAAGAGAATGGTCGAGGTCTAATTTCACAAATAGAAGTTGTGCCTAAGATAATCCTAAACCAATCATGCAAACGATTGAAGATCGTAGGGTGGAGATTAGAGGTGGTCGAAGATCAATAGCTAAGTTATATTCCACTGGATAAACGAGGACCTAGGTAGCAAAATTTAGAACTAATCACTGGAAATCGGATTGAGATCAACGACCAAGATCGATCATCAAAATAGATCGACGGTGCACAACAATTCCGCTGAGTGGAGTTGTGTGGTTTTGAAAACTTTTGATGGATGCGAAATTATCATCAAATCCTCCTTAATATGTTTGAAGCCCACTGTTGATGTGGCGGGGACACAGATCTGACGATCTACAAGGATTTCGTTGATTTAACAAGTGAGTCCATTAATATTTTGAATGGATGCGAAATTTGGTTATTAAATGGAATCTGTTAATTGTTTGAGATCGGATGGACAACATGGATGATAGATCAGATCTATTTAGCGGTTGATTGGATCGGGAAAAAGGAGTAGACAAGACCTATTAATCTTACCTAGAATCACCTATACAAACTGTTATAACTCTTATAGGATAAATAACCAATAAATAATAACATTTTTCTTTTAGCATTATATAGAAGTAGTAATGACAGCCAAGAGGCTTCTTATCCAAGTTAAAGATACAATAATTATTATCATTTTATCACATTAGCAATGCTTATGTTGTTATGGATGGAGAAAACCCTTTTATAATCTAAATCAATTCAAAAAATATTCAAAAACAATAATCTAAACCTAGGGATCAAATAAAAAATATATGCATACAGTCGCAATGAAAAAATAAGAGTCCAATCGATGGACTGATAGTTATTAAAGTCAATCATGGTACCTGTAACTAAGTTTCCTTTCAAATCAAAGTCTTCATCAAAATGAAGCAAAAAATACTTCAAATCATATAAACTGTACATTATAACTAAGTCGAGAAGGCCAGAGTGCCTTTCTTAAAAATAGCTTCAGACCATACAGTTTTATAAGCCATGATATTTATCAAACTCACAAAATAAATACTAGATCCATCAATGCAATTGGTATATACACTTATCTTAAAGACATAGAGTCCAAAAATCCCTTTCATTTCTGAACCCAAAGCTTCCCAAATAATAGATATATTTCAACCAACAGTTAGAATAATGTTACACATACCTTTTTATTTGCAAATGGATTTAACCATTGTAGACAAGTCATGCTAGGGATTGTTCACAACGAATTTAGTGTTAAAAATGTTTTAAAGATAAATTACAATGAAGATCGAATATGGGAGTCTAGGTTAATACATTTACCTTGGAAAATATCATTTTAATGCGTAGGAGGGAGATTGAACCCTTAATTTATTTACATGACCATTTTTGCTTATAAATATGGACCAACACTTGAGTCATAGAAACTACCCGTTTGTGTAGTCAACGAACCTCACAAACATCACTAAAAATAGAGGTATTACAAAGTTTAAAACTAAAAGTGTAAAGTTTTCCAAAAACCCTAAAACCTGAAACATTGAGGGAAATAGTTATTGTTTGGTATTGAAATATTTTCTCGAAGAAATGGTCATAACCACGAAGTTAGTTCGAAGATCTAAAAACTCGGCAAGAGCCGAGGATATCCTTAGGCCACTCTTTAAACCGACTCTATTTTAAGTTAGGAGTAAACATTCATGGCCCTTGCAAGCATGTTACGTGTGGAGGGACAAGTTGATTTTTTTCGTTTTACGAAGATCAGTTAATACCTTCCATACCTTTAAATGTTTCCTAGGTTGTTCTATCAACTCGGAAGCCACAGGATCGAGAACGAAAACCTAATGTAAAACCTTCATTAAATCACATGAGCTGTCAACCATGCCCAAACATTTAAACCTTGTAACTCCCTTGCATTATATTATCCATCACTTTATGATTTTCCAGCTTATGATATCTCTTCGTAACTATCATCGCATGATTGGTATATATTGCAGTTGTCAAACATTATCGAATCAAGAGTCACTTAAACGTTGATCAAGGTAGACTTGAACCTTAACATTTAAAACTAGATACAAATACTTGTTTGCAAACGTATTCCAAGGCTTAGGTCAAGGATCCGAGCCTTGGGTTCTAAATCCTACGATGTAAAATAACATAGTGGACAATAACAAATTACCTTTCTATTAATCCGTATTAAAACCCTAATAGTTATCGTAGTTGAATATTGACCTCAAGACGCACACCAAGTCCTACCAACATGCACAACAAGTCCTACCAACATGGAAACAAGAAAATTGTCAATGACGTGGGATCCTGTACGGTGGGGGAAAGTGGTTTTCACCCAGCCCACCAAGGATCAAGTCCCATCGAGACATGGCCCGCTGTGAGAAGGCTTGAGGGTAGACACCCCCTGGATAGACTACCGCCCTAGGACGGGATTGGAGTCCGGGACGTCTTGGCCCTTGAGTCACAAGTTTCTGGTATATCTGGCTTGCGGGCTGTTGGATATACCTGGGGTTTATAGTGGCAGCCGACGGCTTTGAACCTGGGCCTCGCCCAGGTAATCTTGACGAGTTACCGATTTCCCTAACCTAAAAAAAAAACATGGAAACACGAAAATTAGAATTGTAACCAAGTAAGTAAAGGATAAAAAGAAATTACGACTAAGAGTAATTTTGATACATTCATTTATTTATTTTTGTGTATTTTAGGAGCCATGGAAAGAACTATTAAACTAATAGCTACTCAAATATGATAGTCAAGATTAGACATTCCATGAAATGACAATTTTATGAATTTTCAATAGAATTCGCTATTACAATATATTTTTATGGCATAATTTTTAGCATTCTCATGTAAGTTATTTTTTTCAAAGAAAAATTAAGGGTGAATGACGCTGAATATGATGCATTAGGGGCATTATGTTTTACACTGCATTGTAAAAAAAGCATAATCATTATTTTTGAGGGTATCAAGAAAGTTTAACCTATGACCTCCCCTACTGTATGGAGAGATATATCATGTCTAGTATATAACCCTTGATTCTACCATGATTAAATATCTATACATATAAGGAAATGAACTAAAGTTGACATCTAAAATAGATTGAAATGTTACTTTTAATGTATGAATGATTTTAAATGTGGTGCATGCAGGGGCATCATGTTTTACATTACATCTGTAATAACATAGATGTCATGTGTTTCATTTAACCTTGAAGGATATTATGATTAAAAACTGATATATACGAAAATGAAATAAATTTAGGATCAAGGAGGCAAGGAAATCAATGCATCACACCGTTATACCTTCATTCATGAGGAGGGATATCCTTGGATCCTTGATCCCAACTCCTTCTCACCTAAATCACCAAAGATTGGGATCTCTCTTCACGATGATCATAGAAGGAAGGAAGAGGCTCTATCTACAAATGGGAATCATTTAATTTCTTTCTCTCTCTAGATATAATGAGAGCTATATGTATCCACTAAGGAATCCACTAGAATAATGATACTCTCTAAGATATCCCCTCCTTTTGTTAATTGGAGGACCTTCATTATATAGGTGGATGGTGAAGGTAAAGGGGATGAATGTGGACACTTAGATCTTAGCAATGTTATCTCATAACATGTAGGATCCAACACATGAAACTAATATCCTCACAACTCACCAATGGTTCTAGAAAGTGCATTTTCCAAACGAGTAAATAAAAACGTTTCTCAATAACTTATACTCAATTTCATTATTGAAGTGCTGGAAATGAAACTAATTTTTTTTTCCATGGTAAAATTCCTTGTGGCCTTCTATGACGTTTAAAATGGCCTTTGAAGGGCTTTGAAGGCTTCAAATTTGTCAATGGAGTAGAACAAGTTTTCCCTTCATTGTCTTTCTACTTACATTACGACATGGCTAGAAAATCAGTTTCTCCATCTCCTGCTGCTAACAACAAACGCTGGCTTATGCTTTTTTCCTTTGCTATTGTTGTATGTATTTCTTAGTTTAATGGAATGCATGTATGCGTCAAATTTTGTGCAGGCGCGCAATGGATTTAAAACAGAGCTTGTGCATATAGATTCACTGCTCCCCACAAACACTATGTCCTAATACAAGAAAAATGGTATTTTCGCCTCACATTAGCAACACTATTTGTAAAGGATTTGGGAAATCTTCAATTTTCAAATAGTGGTGCAAAAGTGGTTAAAATGTGGGGATACGAAAGTGGTGCTAAGATTTATGGTGCAAAAGTGGTGTTTGTCAAAAAAATTGATTTTGATGTAAAATGAATATGTGGAATTCCATGGTGTATGGTGCAAACCACCAAAATTAATCCTAGGTGGACTGAAATTTTATGGTGCAAACCACCAAAATTAATCCTAGGTGGACTGAAATTTTATGCTGCAAACCACCAAAATTAATCCTAGGTGGATTGAAATTTTATAATGCAAAAACACCAAATTATTTTATTATAAATTGAAACCAAACTATTTTATTATCAATTGAAACTTTGTGATGCAAAGCACCAAATTATTTTTAATGTCATTAAATATATACAGACTTGTATGCCAAAATATTATAATGCAATTTAATATATACACTTTTTATATAATGCAAAGCACCATAAATTAATAAATGTCTAAAATAATATAAAATATATATATAATGGTAGAAAACATAAATTCTTTATAAAATATATAAATTATAAATATATAATGGTAAAAACATGAGTCCTTTATATAAATATTATTAAGAGATATAGCAATTTGAGCTATGAAACAACCGGTTACATCTAATACCTAGCTATGTTTATAACACCTTGCATCATATATACATGGAGATATGAACAACAATGCATCTATGAAACACAAAACCACGCTCACATAAAGAGACAAGCCAGAGGTAGAGCTCAATTAATTTTTACACAACGAAGTGATGCCAGAACCCCACCCATTATGAACTTCAACAAGTGCTCTTGAAACTACCCGATTTGAAAATAGACTCTTGCCGACTAACCTCAACAAAGCGAGATTGAAGGAACCCAGAGATCGAAGGAGCCCAGAGCAGGGCTTCACGAAATCACATTACCAACTTATATTATTTACGATCTATCCACGTTTACAATCCATACACAGTGAGATCCGAGGCAGGGCACACTGCCTGCTACTGGAGTACCGCGTGGAGCTTGGGCACCTGCCTACCAGGAAAAGCTGTAGTGTTGTTTTACTTTCATGAATGAGGCAGGGGGGGGGCTATGCACTAGAGGCCACCTTTGAAGAGGTGAATTTACCATGATAGGTCCACCTTCATGCTGGATAAATTTCTTATCTGATATATTCCCGCCCAATCTCAGTCTCACCCAACAACCCATCATAAAACCCATTTTTAGGGTTCAATCCTTAGTCAAATTATTCGGTCATCCATTGATCCATTGAGTTTCAAAATGAAAACTTTCTTGTAGAGGATGCTTAACGAGGGCCATAGTTATCATTGTCTCTAAAAAATGCCAAGTTTTTCTCCGTCTACAATAGAATTAAAACAAAGTCAAAAGAGTTTGACTTGCAATCGATTACAATATACCTGCTGAGGCAGGTATAAAAAAGGTGGAAGACGTCAATTATATCTTAATAGTATTTAAAGCTTGAAGGGAATTGATTTGAAAAAAAATTGCAACTTAATGATCATACCATGAAGCCCATTTGGTCAAGCTTCTCAAACACTTTTCCACAGAGGACATTATTATTACACTTGTAAATCAAACAAGTCAAGGGTTTAGGAATATAAGAATAATGATTGTGAATAGAAAAAATCCAATCCTTGCAACATAAACGTACTGGGTAAGGATAATAATTAAAATAAAACTAATAAGAATATACAACCTTGAAATTGCAAGTCAAACCCTCACTAATAATTGGTAAAGTTTTGTTTCAAGATCAAAGAGCTAATAAAATGAAATCAAAGATTGATGCAGAAATCAAAATGTCAATAGAGAACTTGCCACTGTTACCCCCAAAAGCTCCTCCTCTGGTGTTTCCACCATCAAGGACATCATCTTTCTACATCTCATCCCATCCTTGATAGTCGCACCATTGTAAGGATTCAACCATGTTAGAAGGTTTCTTGGACCGCAAACCCTCATCCTTCACACGCGTCGCCCGCTGTGCTTCTTGGACCCCAAGCCATCCTATCAAAATAACCCCGCTACCAAAGATAGCACTACCACAACTCAAAACACCATAACCCCACCACCTCTACCTTCTAAAAAAAACCCTGCTGCCAAAGATAGTACTGCCACTGCTACCATCCAAAGAACCCCCACTTCCGCCACAACTACGAAAGAATATGTTGAGGCCTGGAAATTCGCAGGCAACAGCAGCAAGGGATTCTCCCCAGTCAACGTTCCCAACTAGCCCGTTGACTGTTTGGTATAGGGAATCCTTCCGGTTTGTGGTCCGGCTACCGTAGGTCAAGTAATAAAAACAAAAGGTTTTACCATTTGCAGCCCGGTCCACCATGTATTTTTTGTATTTTTGACTTAATGTATGAGATGCAAATGCCTAATTAACCATGCAGGGTGGTGCAGGATGCAGGGAGCAGTCACAATGTGATGCGCAGGTTCTTACCTCTCGTCTTAGGCTCACCAGCATCTGAATCACTTATGCAAGCATGAAGTAAACTAACTATCTATTTATCTATCTATCCCCGGGGAGCCAAGTGGTGAATTATTTATGAGTAATGTGTATTGTACATGCAATATAAAGAGAAACTACAGTTAGCTAATATTTCTTTCCACAATGCATGAACAATTAAATATATTTCAACAATCAAATAGCCAATTGTTTTACGAACAGCATACATTACCCATGGTGGTCATTCCACAAAAATAAACCAGAAACCATTTAAACAAGAACATAGGTTCAAAGAGTTAGAATGATCTCACAGTTAATGGATAAAAGCTGGAAAACAAAATAGTTCATCTTTCAGCCATCCACAGCATAACATTTGGAAATTCCACCAATCTTTCTTCAACAGGAAAACCATACTTCTTTATTGCAAAGAGAAATAGTTCTTCTTACAATATCGCTTTCTAGTCTAACTGGGAAAAAGCCCCTATTTCCCTCTAAGTCCTTTACATTTATACAAAAAAGGTGAGACTGTTGGGTTGCCCAAGGTGACCTTTTGACTTCCCAACTCCTCGTTTTCCAACGTTTCACCTTTCCTAAATGTTCTCACAAAATTGTTACAATATTACAAAATCGACCAGTCCTTTATGAGGAGGGTCCCACTTGGGTGTCTAGAAAATTTTTCCAAGCTGTATCTTCAAATGCGATGCCTTCAAATGCGCAGGGTTCCAAGAACTGAATGTTGATTTCAAATTTTGCAGCTTGGTTTCTTATAGCCTCGATTCTGGGTGCACTCAACCGAAGTTGGTCCTCCAAAAGCTGCACACTAACGGCTGAGTGGCCTACTTCGCTCCTCAGAATTTGGTCATCAATGGCCTTAATATGTTTCATTCTTGCCTCTTCATCCTAATATCGTTTTTGCAACATTTCCACAAAGGAGCTATGGTCCGGGAAATCATCAAGCATGTGCTCGGCTTCTGTCTGGCACCGGTTGTATGTAATAAGGAGCCTTCTGAAGAATTCTGAGCATGCTCCCTTTGTCTTCTTTACAGTCTTCTTGAAATCCTCTGCAGTGTTGATAACAAATTCTATTAATTCATAATCCCACTTGAGGGCCTGTTGATCTTTGGATGGCAATTCTGCTGGTGATTCTTCATTGCTTTCCAGCCTCGCCATTATCGCAGTTAGGACTTCAAGGACATCCTAAGATCTGTCAACGAAGTAAGAGGAGGTCTCTAGGATTTCCTCCAATCGGCCATCTATCTGTAGCACTTTATATATTTCCTCTCCAGTAGCAGTCTGTAGCTACAACATCTTGGCCTTTTGGGCCACGACATGTTCTTTGAATGGCTGGAGGCTAACTTATGGCTCCCTTGCTTCCTCCAGTGCAGTTGTTAGAGCAGAAATCTGCTCTTGATGTTTATTTTTCTATTCTTGGGAGTGCATCTCACTAGCCTGCAATATGATCTTTTGCTATTCCTCTAGCTCTTCCACCTTTCCTTGCAGCCGTTCCTTCTCCGCCTTCAGCTCTTGGTATTCTTTCTGTACCTTCTCCAGGCATTCCTGCGTGGTTTCTCTCCCTTGTTTCTCCACCTGGAGGAGCTGTAGTTCATTCTTTGAAACCCTCATTTATTCTTCCATGTCCTTATACTTCCTTTTTAGCCTATTACTTTCCTCTCTCTCTTTCCTCAAGGTGTCTTTCAGTTGAGCAGAGGATTTTTTAGATAGCTCCAAGTTTGTCATGATCTTGTCCACATTATCTTCCGAAGCTTGAATCAGTGCTGCACTGGCCCTTATGGTGAACCTTGGATCTTGGTCTGTGCCAAACACCATGGGTGTATCTGTGATCATTTTTCAAGGCATACTTCCTGTCTCGATTTTCCTCTCCGTTCTCTTTACTATCCTCTTCGTTGCCCTATAATAGAAGACAGTGTTGAAATCAGGGATTTCTTCTCCCTTTTTCTGAACAAAAGGAACTAGCTTTAGTGTGGGGACCATGGGTGTGCTGGCAGCGGGCATTTGTGGGTCCTGAACTTTTGGGTTCTCCATGTCGTTGGCCTGCCCTTCAGTTGTGTCAGAAGCTGACTATTCTTTCTGTGTCAGCTTCAGTCTCTCTGCTTCTTGCTTTCGTAGCTCCTCATCGAGTTGAGCTTTCTTTTCTTCTTCTTCTTTTCTCCTATCTTCTTCTGTTCTTTGGGCCGCTTCTTGGGCAACCTTTCTTTTCTCCTCTTCTTTTATGTGCATCCACCCTGCAGCTTCTTGGGCCAACCTCTGTGCTTCCTCATCCCTTCTCTTTGCTTCTTCTTTAGCCTTTTCTCATTCCTCTCCCTTCTCACCTTTGGTGGTGGTCTTCTTCTTGAATCTTCTCCTCAGAGCTGTCATGTTTAGGGCACTGTGAAAAATAGATTCTTCCATATCCCAGTGATGGTTGTACTCAAAATGTACATTGTTTGCTTTACAATGATCGGCCACTTTGCTGCGGGAATCATTCCTCTGGAAAGGCATCTCTGCAAAATGAAACCTTTCCAGCTCCTCCACAAATTCATCCGCTTTCTTTACCCTGGTGAATATATAGCCCCCTAATGTGAAGGGCAGAGGAGGATAGGCAGTCTTCTTGTGCTCAAACAAGAAAATCCCTATGCCATCCAGGAATACTTGCCTAACTGCCTCCTTGTGAATAATGTAATCAGTGGCGTATTTGGGCAGCAGGGAAGGTGCTCTTGAACCTCCAAACATCCTGAAGTACAGGCCATTTTCAGTCAAATAGTAATCTGCATACTCGATTACTTGCAATGCCTCCTCAGAGATACAGTCACACTCCTTCAAGAAGATGAGTGTGTATAAGGGCATGATAAAGTGTTCACATACTTCTCTATAATGGCTATGATATTTGTGTGCCCACAACGGTTTATAGGTAGCATAGACAGACACGCTTTCCCTATCCCAGATGCACTTGAGTCCGGGGAAAGGCTGATTACACAATATGCAATCGATGAGTATGGAACTCATATAAAATTTGGATCTCTTTTGGGCCACTCCTACCAAGGCCGCGGCCAAGCAAGGCGAAAGATTATTTGATACGATGTTGTCCCAGTTGAAAATTGTCCCCTAGGTTGCAACATAAAAAATTATTGGGATCCATTCTAACTTGAAGAATTTACCATGTGCTCTTCCAAAAATCCAGTTCAACATTAAAGCTATGAACCTATAGGGAGCCCTTAAGCTGGCTGTATCGTAATCACCCGTTGGTCTGTATCTATAATGTTTTCCCTGCAGCAACATCTTTTTAAGAGTCTCCACTAGGTCCATTCTAATATTGTTCAACCAATCTTCAGATAAAAAGACTTGGGCTTCTGGAAAATGGTAGGCCAGAGCTACATATCCAGGGCTATATGCAGCATAGCCCTGTCTTTCAACATTCTCTAGAATCATTGTCGTGACATCTGCCCAAGGCAGAATCCATCCGATTACTTCAGAGCACAGGAACAACTCTGGTCTGGTGGCGATCTTCATCAGTGAATATCTTTCTATGTTGGCATATATGGACTCTTATTCTAAGCCCATGTCAGGAACCTCTCTTCGTGTGATCAATCTATATATTCCCCCCCACTGGTATTCAGGTTCAACACCAGAGATGCACTTTGTGTCCTCGTATATGTATTATGTCTTAGTGACAACTTCTACTTCTGGCTCTTCCTTGACCACATGGGCCTTCTTCTTTTGTCTCTTTGACACGGTGAGCTCTTCCTGCCATACAACTGTAACATTAAGCTCTTTTGGCTAAGTGACCAACTTGCATACATCAATGTGCAACGTGCCATTTCTTCTATGTTTAACATGATAGCAATCGATCAATGAAGCAAATATATGTATGTATAAACTGAAATGGCCTAAGTAATAAAACTATTGAAACCCAATGTGCAGTGTTCAGTCTATTTTTAGCATGATGGAAATTAGCTATATGCAGTAAAATGTGCAAGCTACCACTACTTCCCAATACCAACAATTCTAACAATATAATCGGGCAAAACGAACATCTACATTAACATGATTAAAACCTTCGCTTTCCGCGGGTGCCATCATCAAGTCACTGCGTGGGAAAACAGAAGCACTATGCAAGTTTTTATGGTGTGCTTGATCAAAGGAAAAAACCCTATGCAAAACTACGGTAAATAACTGTCCGTTGCGGTGCACCCTCTTCCTCGGCCCGGGTTCGAAACTGAGCCTGAATTTGGTTGCGCAGGATCGTGAAGGAAAAACGGCTATGGTTTAAGGATACAAGTAGCACCAAACAGGGAAAACAACCCAAAACCTCATAGAGCAAAGAGGCCGAAACCTACTCCTACCCATCATCATTACACAGGGTGGTTTGGCGCAGACAGCGTAATGGCCGTCTGCGCCAAAACCCCTCACTCCCTATGCGTAGGGTTGCAAAATAAATGGCAATGGGGGAAAAAAATACTCTGAATGTTAAACCGCCCTCCCATGGCCAAATAGGATAAAAAATCTACCTATATAGGCGCATAATTTAACAGGATGAGGAAAACGACCGGGGAAACAAACCATCGTAGAAAACGACCAACAATTCAAACGAAATGGGAAAAAAGCAACGAGGAGCCTACCTCGCATTACAGCGAGTATGGCAGGTCGATGATGGCCAGGCTTCCACAGTTGCCACCTGGATGCAGGTACACCGACAGCGGGGTCGTTCGTAAGCTCGAGAAAATGACAGCGTGACAATGACAATGCTCGACAGTCGAGAATAACAATAGAAAAAATAACCCCTCGACCCGGTATATATAGTCAATCACAATGGGCGAAAAAAAGATCGAACGGCGGAGATTTTTTTAATCTGAGGTTGAAAGTATGCTTTCTTCCACAACGGCAGACAGCCAAAGTGCTGAGCCCTCTGCAGGGTCATACATATGGGATGGCAGACCACTTTTGGATCGGAAGCTAAAAGCAATCGTCTTTCCGCAATGGTGAATGGCCAAAGCGCTAAGCCATCCGAAACAGGTAAAGTCTAAGTCGGAATTAACAAAACTAAAGGCTCAAAGAGTTTAGAGCTCTGGCAGCTGCAACGGTGGAGCCACAAAAGATGCGACCTTCCACAATGGCGGAATCCCACGACCTACGGGATCGGAAAACACAACGAAACGGGAGCAAAACCAAACGGTGATTGTGAGAGATTGCGATTTGCTGTCCACAACGTCGAAAGGAGAAGGCTTCCCGCAGCCGCAAGGGCGAACGCCCGCGACTTATAGAATAGATGGAAAAGAGAAATAGGTCCGAAACGTCAAAGCAATGATCAGAAGAGGAAGCAGTTTGCCATTCGCTACGGCGGAAGAAAAAGTTCCAATGCCAAAACACAAAAGTATCCAAGGTAAAACAAAGGAATCGGAAAATAAGTCAAAGTCCAAATTGATTATTCATCCACAACGGCGGGAGGAAAAGCAGACACCTTCTGCAACGGTGGAGAAAGGCATGATAAATCCTTCCAACATAAACCAAAAGATCGGCCGATGAGAAAACCAACGGATCGGAAAGAAAATAAAAAACAAAACCGACTATCCATCGGCAACGACGGAAAACCAAACCAAATATCCATCCCCAACGGCGGGGCACTAACCAAATAACTTCTGATTCAGGCATGCTTCAAATGCATTCAGGGACAGCGATAAAGCTTGATCAAACAATGGACTACTCCAAATGCTAGAGGGAGAAACCAAATAGGTGGTAAATCAATTCAATCATTCTGAGATATCATTATTAGACCAACTCAAAAAGAAGAAAATCGAACTAATCCAAGCAAAAGGAGGGTCAAATTTTTTAGAATTTTGGGAAATAGTTGCAGTTGCAACAATTAGCGACTACCTGGTGAACCCCAGATTTCTGAATTAACACCTTCCCAGTGCAAGACTGTTTGAATAAAGTTGAAATCTTCTAGATGCTTGTATCCCTAGGCTGACCAACCTATACATTTAAATCATTGAGAAGCAGTCCATTCTTTGGGAAATGGTAACATCAGAAATATTGCAAGTCTAGATAACTCTTCTGAGGCTTAATAAATGAGGTTTATTTTACTCGTCCTTAGGTAGTTTCAGGTTTGGACACCACAGGATTGTAACAGATAGTAAACAACATTATCCTTTTGTTCCTCATTCCCATGCCAATTGCACTTTTGTGCCATTTGAACTTCAGTTCTTATGAGTCCTCCATTTGCCTTTCTTTCTGAATTTTATTCAGGCTCCTCTATCCCATAGTGCCCTCTTGTGTGAGAGAATAATTGGCTTTTCATCTCACGGACGGAGAGGAACTTTTGGCAATTTGAAATTCATGCTTTTGATACTTTGCTTAGATAGGTATTGTTTCTTTAAGGAGTTTTGACTCTTGATAGCTTTTAGCTTTTTTGAAATTATGGCATGGGATCATTTATATATGATATACTGTTTACCCTGCTTCCTTTCCGTGGGTCCTTTGCTATCACCCCTTTGGACATTTAAGATGTGAAATGGATGGAGCCTCGAAATAGTATTCCAGACCTCTTTTACTTCTAAGTTATTTAAAGGGGTTGAGTAAGACTTCAATGATTGCATGGCAAGTTATGGACACTGCTACCAAAAGATATTCTAGGTTTTAAAGCACAGTCTTCTGCTTAAGATTTCAGTTAATTAAGAACCCTAATGTTTCCATTGCAACCAAAAGTTTGCCTCTTTATTCAAAACCAAAAGAACTACTAACAAAGCAGTAAAAATAAAATAGCATCAAACTAAATAATCAAAAGAAAACAACATCAAAGTATCAAAGAAGGAAAATAGCATCACGCATTTAAAGAAAACAAATCAATTTATTTATGTACAAAGCAAAAGAAAAAGAAAAATTCTGCCCACTCTTGAAAATCTTTAATCTTAGGGAGCTGGAGGGTGGGCTGGATTATAGACAAAAGATGTTTAACCGTGGTCTAGCTCTGTTATTTTGGAAATTGAACACATGTCTACTATCCTACAATCATCCCTTTCACCCTAAGGAAATTGAAGGAGCTCAGGATGAGTGTCAATCATAGAACCGGCCTTTCTTGAAGCAAGATGTCTCAACTTAAGCTCTATTAGATAATTTTCGAGGAAAGAATCAACAGATTCATTACCCTCTTCCGGCCTATTAACATTGTGCTTCATGTAGGGTTCTCTTAAAACCTTAATCAGGTTTGGGCTACCCTTCTGAGGCAACCACAAGTGGGACCAGTCTGAAGCAAAGTATCCATCTAGTCTTGCCGACCAGTTTCGATTCAAGATCAATCCATAGCCATTAGGTATGTCTGCTACTACAAGATCCAGGTACTGACATATCTTTTTATTTGCAGACAATCGAATCAAAAAATTCTTCATCTCCCCCACTACCTTGACACTAGTCTTGTCTAGTTGAGTGACGTCCCAATCAGTAGGTTTTGGTTGCCCATTAATTCTTTTGCAGATTGCAAGAGGAATAACATTCACCAATGATCCAGAGTCCACCAGACAATTATGCACCTTATGGTTCAAAATTTTCAGAGTTAAAAGGAAAGGTGCAGTGCTAGTTTTCCTTTCCCCAGTTGATTCGACCTTTTCTCCCAACGGTTGGTTTTCAGTGGGTATCTCCTCTTTAACTTCCTTAACCTTTTCAGCGCTTCCTTCCTCAACATCTTCCACAGGTTTTATAGTCTCATTAATTGGCTCTACCTCCTGGTTGTAGTGGCCTCAGGTGTTTTGTATTCAACATTCACTTCTACATGTCTCTTGACATTCTCCTCCAAATTTTTAACCTTCGAAATTATTTCATTGTCCTTAATTGTTAGGTTCTTATCTTTTGTTGCTGCGGTTGTGTATTGAGATTTGAGAGTGCTCTCTTGAGTGTCAAAAAGCGAAACACCATTCCATGAAAACATGGTATCAGTATCTTGTTTTTCTATGGTCTGGTTTGTCTTTTCCTCCTTACCACTGTCTCTAGTTAATTTAGGGTCCAACAACTTATTCATCACCAATGTTACTGAATGTAACCATTGAGGACACTTCTTTTCAGAATGAGTTTGTTAGTGAAAAGTACATAAATTATCACCCCCTACTTCTGTTATGTTTATTGATGCCAATTTGGTGGAGGGACTTGCCATTGGTGGTTATCCTCCCTTTTTTGGTAGTGGGGTTTATAAGTTTTTTGAGCTTCTCGTTCTTTCTCCAAATCTATTATTCGGTTGGATAGCTTCTGCATCATTTTCATCATTCCCTGATAATCATGCACTTGCTCCTCTTTAGGTTTAGACAGCAATAGGGTTCTTCTCAGGGTAGTCTTTTCTTTTGGTAGATCAGGATAATCTTCTATACTCTCCTTTTCAGCTTCTACCCTTTCTGCCTCTTCATAGGTCTCTGCCAATGTAGGTTTGGCTTTCATTTTTGCAAACATAGCTAACTCAGGTCTGAGGGCAGAGGTATAATATTCAATTAAAACCTTGGGTGAGGGTCTGTCAGCTTCAGAAAAGTTCTTTAAGTATGTTGAAAATCTTTGAGTGAAATGATGAACCTTCTCATCTTTCTCTTTTTTTAACAAACCAAGACCCTTCATTAGCGAGGCATGTGTCTTTTGGGCTATGTATTTACTTTTGAAAACCCTTTCGAAGGTGTCCCAATCAGGAATAGAGTTTGCTAGCAAACCAAAATACCAGGATGCTGCTGCTCCTTTAAGGGTATGGGAGAATAATCTATAGACCACATCTTCATACTCTCTAGCCCTTAGCCCTTCTAATGCGAGATAAAAGCTTTGCAGGTGATCATCTAAAGAAATCCTTTCTTCGGGGTCAAACGTAGGCAGCATCTTATCAAAGGCTTGAGGTAGGTTATGCAAGGGAGGTGTAAGGTTCAAAGGGGATCTAGCTCTCCAAGCAGGCAATGGGTTGGGCTGATTCGCAATCACACCAGCCATGAGCACAAGAGTCTGAGCAAAGAGCAAGGTAAGACGAAACCAGTTTTACCTGCTTCAAAGGTAGAACATAACGGTAAGTTTACTTTGATCAAGTCAAAAGCTTCGAGAAATCTGCTGGTGGGGTAATCTTGGGAAAATAAGTTTCCATGGCCAGCCATGCACTAGCGGCCCTCCTTCTAGCGCCAGAACTGTTGAGGCCTGTAAATTCGCAGGCAAGAACAGGAAGGGATTCTCCCCAGTCAACGTTCCCAACTAGCATGTTTACTGCTTGGTATAGGGAATCCGTCTGGTTTGTGGTCCGGCTACCGTAGGTCAAGTAACAAAAACAAAAGGTTTTACCGATTGCGGCCCGATCCACCGTGTATTTTTTGTATTTTTGACTTAATATATGAGATGCAAATTCCTAATTAACCATGCAAGGTGGTGCAAGATGCAGGGAGCAGTCACAATGTGATGCGCAGGTTCTTACCTCTCGTATTAGGCTCACCAGCATCTGAATCACTTATGCAAGCATGAAGTAAACTAACTATCTATTTATTTATCTATCCCCCGGGAGCCAAGTGGTGAATTATTTATGAGTAATGTGTATTGTACATGCAATATAAAAAGAAACTACATTTATCTAATATTTCTTTCCACAATGCATGAACGATTAAATATATTTCAACAATCAGATAGCCAATTGTTTTACGAACAAAATACATTACCCATGGTGGTCATTCCACAAAAATAAACCAGAAACCATTTAAACAAGAACATAGGTTCAAAGAGTTAGAATGATCTCACGGTTAATGGATAAAAGCTGGAAAACAAAATAGTTCATCTTTCAACCATCCACAGCATAACATTTGGAAATTCCACCAATCTTTCTCCAACAGGAAAACCATACTTCTTTATTGCAAAGAGAAATAGTTCTTCTTACAATATCGCTTTCTAGTCTAACTGAGAAAAAACCCCTATTTCCCTCTAAGTCCTTTACATTTATACGAAAAATGTGAGATTGTTGGGCTGCCCAAGATGACCTTTTGACTTCCCAACTCCTTGTTTTCCAACGTTTCACCTTTCCTAAATCTTCTCACAAAATTGTTACAATATTACAAAATCGACCAGTCCTTTATGAGGAGGGTCCCACTTGGGTGTCTAGAAACATTTTCCAAGCCGTAGCTTCAGATGCGATGCCTTCAAATGCACAAGGTTCCAAGAACTGAATGTTGATTTCAAATTTTGCAGCCTGGTTCCTTATAGCCTCGATTCTGGCTGCACTTAACCGAAGTTGGTCCTCCAAAAGCTGCACACTAACGGCTGAGTGGCCTACTTCGCTCCTCAAGATTTGGTCATCAATGGCCTTAATATGTTGCATTCTTGCCTCTTCATCCTGATATCTTTTCTACAACATTTCCATGAAGGAGTTTTGGTCTGGGAAATCATCAAGCCTGTGCTCGGCTTCTGTCTGGCACCGGTTGTATGTAATAAGGAGCCTTCTGAAGAATTCTGAGCATGCTCCCTTCATCTTCTTTACTATCTTCTTGAAATCCTCTACGGTGTTGATAGCAAATTCTATTAATTCATAATCCTGCTTGAGGGCCTGTTGATCTTTGGATGGCAATTCTGCTGGTGATTCTTCATTGCTTTCCAGCCTCGCCATTCTCGCAGTCAGGACTTCAAGGACATCCTGAGATCTGTCAATGAAGTAAGAGGAGGTCTCCAGGATTTCCTCCAATTGACCATCTATCTGCTGCACTTTACATATTTCCTCTTCAATAGCAGTTTGTAGCTGCAACATCTTGGCCTTTTGGGCTAGGACATGTTCTTTGAATGGCTGGAGGTTAACCTGCTGCTCCCTTGCTTCCTCCAGTGCAGTTGTTAGAGAAGAAATATGCTCTTGATGTTTATTTTTCTGTTCTTGGGAGTGCATCTCACTAGCCTGCAAGATTATCTTTTGCTGTTCCTCTAGCTCTTTCACCTTTCCTTGCAGCTATTCCTTCTCTATCTTCAGCTCTTGGTATTCTTTCCGTACCTTCTTCAGGAATTCCTCTATGGTTTATCTCACTTGTTTCTCCACCTGGAGGAGATGTAGTTCATTCTTTGAAACCCTCATTTCTTCTTCCATGTCCTTATACTTCCTTTTTAGCCTATTACTTTCCTCTCTCTCTTTCCTCGAGGTGTCTTTCAGTTGAGCAGAGGATTTTTTATATAGCTCCAAGTTTGTCATGATCCTGCCCACATTATCTTCCGAAGCTTGAATCAGTGTTGCTCCAGCCCTTATGGTGAACCTTGGATCCTGGTCTGTGCTAAACACCATGGGTGTATCTGTGATCATTTTTCCAGGAAGAATTATTGTCTCGATTTTCCTCTCCGTTCTCTTTACTATCCTTTTCGTTGCCCTATCATAGAAGACAATGTTGAAATCAGGGATTTCTTCTCCCTTTTTCTGAACAAAAGGAACTAGCTTTAGTGTGGGGACCATGGGTGTGCTGGCAGCGGGCATTTGTGGGTCCTAAACTTATGGGTTCTCCATGTCCTTGGCCTACCCTTCAGCTGTGTCAGAAGCTGACTGTTCTATCTATGTCAGCTTCAGTCTCTCTTCTTCTTGCTTTCGTAGCTCCTCATCGAGCTGAGCTTTCTTTTCTTCTTCTTCTTTTCAGCTGTCTTCTTCTGTTCTTTGGGATGATTCTTGGGAAACTTTTATTTTCTCCTCTTCTTCTGTGTGCAACCACGTTGTAGCTTCCTGAGCCAACCTCTGGGCTTCCTCATCCCTTCTCTTTGCTTTTTCTTTAGTCTTTGCTCATTCCTCTCCCTTCCCACCTTTGGTGGTGATCTTCTTCTTGAATCTTCTCCTCAGAACTGTCATGTTTAGGGCACTGCGGAAAAAAGATTCTTCCCTATCCCAGTGATGGGTGTACTCAAAATGTACATTGTTTTCTTTACAATGATCGACCACTTTGCTGCGGGAATCATTCCTCTGGAAAGGCATCTCGCCAAAATGAAACCTTTCCAGCTCCTCCACAAATTCATCCGCTTTCTTTACCCTAGTGAATCTGTATCCCCCTAATGTGAAGGGCAGAGGAGGATAGGCGTTCTTCTTGTGCTCAAACAAGAAACTCCCTATGCCATCCAAGAATACTTTCCTAACTACCTCCTTGTGAATAATGTAATTAGTGGCATATTTGGGAAGCAGGGAAGGTGCTCTCGAACCTCCAAACATCCTGAAGTATAGGCCATTTTCAGTCATATAGTAATCTGCATACTGCTCTATTACTTGCAATGCCTCCTCAGACATACAGTCACACTCCTTCAAGAAGATGAGTGTGTATAAGGGCATGATAAAGTGTTCACATACTTCTCTATAATGGCTATGATATTAGTGTGCCCACAACAGTTTATACGCAGCATAGACAGGCACTCTTTCCCTATCCGAGATGCACCTGAGTCCGAGGAAAGGCTGATTACACAATATGCAATCGATGATTATGGAACTTATACAAAATTTGGATCTCTTTTGGGCCACTCCTCCCAAGGCCCCGACCAAGCAATCCGAAAGACTATTTGATACGATGCTGGCCCAGTTGAAAATTGTCCCCTGGGTTGCAACATAAAAAATGATTGGGATCCATTCTAACTTGAAGAATCTACCATGTGCTCTTCCAAAAATCCGGTTCAGCATTAAAGCTATGAACCTATAGGGAGCCCTTAAGCTGGCTATATTGTAATCACTCGTCGGTCTGTATCTGTAATGTTTTCCCTGCAGCAACATCTTTTTAAGAGTCTCCACTAGGTCCATTCTAATATTATTCAGCCAATCATCAGATAAAAAGACTTGGGCTTCTGGAAAATGGTAGGCCAGAGCTACATATCCAGGGCTATATGTAGCATACCCTGTCTTTCAACATTCTCTAGAATCATTGTTGTGACATCTTAGAATCATTGTCGTGACATATTCCCAAGGTAGAATCCATCCGATTACTTCAGAGCACGGGAACAGCTCTGGTCTGGTGGCGATCTTCATCATTGAAGATCTTTTTATGTTGGCATATATGGACTCTTATTCTAAGCCCATGTCAAGAACCTCTCGTCGTGTGATCAGTCTATATATTTCCCCCACTGGTATTCAGGTTCAACGCCATAAATACACTTCGTGTCCTCGTATATGTATTCTGTCTTAGTGACAACTTCTACTTCTGGCTCTTCCTCGACCACATGGGCCTTCTTCTTTTGTCTCTTGGACATGGTGAGCTCTTCTTGCCATACAACTATAACATTAAGCTCTTTTGGCTAAGTGACCAACTTGCATACATCAATGTGCAACGTGCCATTTATTCTATGTTTAACATGATATCAATCGATCAATGAAGCAAATATATGTACGTATAAACTAAAATGGCCTAACTAATAAAACTATTGAAACCCAATGTGCAGTGTTCAGTCTATTTCTAGCATGATGGAAATTAGCTATATGCAGTAAAATGTGCAAGCTACCACTACTTCCTAATACCAACAATACTAACAATATAATCGGGTGAAACGAACATCTACATTAACATGATTAAAACCTCTGCTTTCCGCGGGTGCCATCATCAAATCACTGCGTAGGCAAACAGAAGCACTATGCAAGTTTCTATGGTG
This sequence comes from Pseudotsuga menziesii, assembly GCA_001517045.1. Classification (NCBI taxonomy): domain Eukaryota; kingdom Viridiplantae; phylum Streptophyta; class Pinopsida; order Pinales; family Pinaceae; genus Pseudotsuga; species Pseudotsuga menziesii. The sequence goes on along the minus strand of LPNX010197889.1, from coordinate 58,114 downwards.
TGCTTGATCAAAGAAAAACCCCCTGTGTAAAACTACAGTAAAGAACTGTGCGTCGCGGTACACCCTCTTCCCCGGCCCGGGTTCGAAACTGAGCTCGAATTTGGTTGCGCGGGACCGCGAAGGCAAAATGGATGTGGTTTAACGATACGAGTAGCACCAAATGGGGTAAACAGCCCAAAAACTCATAGAGCAAAGAGGCGGAAACCTACTCCTACCCATCATCATTAGACATGGTGGTTTGGCGCAGAAAGCGTAAGAGCCGTTTGCGCCAAAACCCCTCACTCCCTATGGGCGGGGTTGCAAAATAAACGACAGTGGGCGAAAAAACTACTCTGAATTTTAAACTTCCCTCCCACTACCAAATTGGATAAAAACTCCACCTATATAGGCACATAATTTAACGGGACGAGAAAAACGACCAGGGAAACAAACCATCGTAGAAAACGACCAACAGTTCAAACGAAATGGGAAAAAAGCGACGAGGAGCCTACCTGGCAATACAGTGAGTATGGCGGGTCGACGACGGTCACGCTTCCACAGTTTCCACCTGGACGCAGGTACACCGATAGAGGGGTCCTTCGTAAGCTCGAGAAAACGACAGTGCGACAATGACAATGCTCGACAGTCGAGAATAACAATAGAAAAAATAACCCCTTGACCCCGTATATATAGTCAATCACAATAGGCGAGCAAAAGATCGGACGCCGGAGAGTTTTTTAATCGGAGGTTGAAGGTATGCTTTCTTCCTTAACAGCAGACGGCCAAAGCGCTGAGCCCTCTGTGGCATCATACATATCGGATGGCGAACCACTTTTGGATCGGAAGCTAAAAGCAATCATCCTTCCGCAACGGCGGATGGCCAAAGAGCTAAGCCATCCGCAATGGGTAAAGTCTAAGTCGGAATCAACAAAACTAAAGGCTCGGAGAGTTTAGAGCTCTGGAAGCCGCAACGGTGGAGCCACAAAAGATGCGACCTTTCGCAACGGTGGAAGCCCATGACCTACGGGATTGGCAAACACAAAGAAACGGGAGCAAAACCAAACGGTGATCGGGAGAGATTGCGATTTGTCGTCCGCAACGTCGGAAGGAGAAGGCTTCCCGCAGCCGCAAGGGCGGACGCCCACGACTTAGAGAATCGATGGAAAATACAAATGGGTCTAAAACATCAAAGCAATGATTGGAAGAGGAAGCAGCTTGCCATCCGCAACGGCAGAAGAAAAAAGTTCCAATGCCAAAACACAAAAGCAGTCGAGGTAAAACAAAGGAATCGGAAAAGAAGTCGAAGTCCAAATTGATTATTCATCCGCAACGATGGGAGGAAAAGTAGACACCTTCCGCAATGGTAGAGAAAGGCATGATAAATCCTTTCGACGTAAACCAAAAGATCGACCGATGAGAAAACCAACGGATCAGAAAGAAAATAAAAAACAAAACCGACTGTCCATCTGCAATGGCGAAAAACCAAAGCAAAGATCCATCCGCAATGGCGGGGCACTAACCAAATAACTTTCGATTCAGGCATGCTTCAAATGCATTCAGGGACATCGATAAAGCTTGATCAAACAGTGGATTACTCCAAATGCTAGAGGGAGAAACCAAACAGGTGGTAAATCAATTCAATCATTCTAAGAAATCATTATTATACCAACTCAAAACAAAGAAAATTGAACTAATCCAAGCAAAAGGAGGGTCCTAATTTTTTTTAGAATTTTGGGAAATAGTTGCAGCTGCAATAGAATAATCTACCACCACCGCGAAAACAACTTGCCATACAAAGTAAAACCAGGGAATTAAAACCGCAAAGGAACAGGAGCATGCCCAAGGAGGTGGCTAGGGTAGCATACAAGGCTATCGAAATCTTCTCTATTGACTCTAAAAACTGCGTCCCTCCATAGGGAACCCAAAACTAAAGCAGCAAACGACCAAAAAAACGAAAGCATGGTGGATGTGGTGGCTAAGGCTCCTCCGTTCATCTGTAAGTTTCCCTCAAAACCATATATAAGAACCCTTGCACTTCTTCTCAAAGGATTAATCTTTTAATAGAATAATTATCTCCTTATATCTACATTTAATAGGTTAACCTACCAACTATTAACTTGGTTGGTATATGGATCGATGGAAGTGTGAAGCTATGAATTTTAATTTGTTCCCAATTATCTATCTACCACCATGTAAATTCTCCTTTTATTTTCGCTAGTCTATCTTTTAACAAAAAATTCTGAAACATATAAATTATTATAACTTCATAAAACTCCAAAAACGGTAAAGTAAACCCTAAGGAGAACATAAAAGCATCTATGTTAGGGCGTGAATACCTAAGAATCACTAATCTATACATGTAAAGGCATATAATACTCCAACCGGTTAGCCACTCATATAATTCGTTGGCATAAAAAAAATCCCAAGCATTACTTATAAAATACCACTGTAAACTTATATAGGAATACCAATCGTTTATATCAAATATAAAATCTCTTTATTTTTTTTCTTTTCCTAATTAGTGATGTTACAATTTTACTTTGTTTTAACTATAGATTATAAGTAATTTTGAGTGATTTTGCATGAAATGTAAATAAATAAATTTAGAAAAATAAAATTAAAGATGTTACAAATTCACTTTTTGAAAAATAAAATTAAAGATGTTACAAATTCACTTATTAATAAGGCTAAAAAAAGTGTATTAAATTTTTATATTAAAGTTTATTTTGTTTTAATGCACATTCTTTATATATTAAAAATTTATGTGTAAATTTTATTTCTTGTTGAACAATGAATTCATGGAACAAAGTTTGAGAGGATATTTTCATCAACATCACATACAAAGTAGATAGTAATCTTTGACACTACTAGAAGAATTGAAATTAAGTTTGCATAGAGGATAGGAATTGCAACCAATAGCAATGGATTACTTGTTTTAAAAGATAAACTGATTCAGTAATAACCTTAAGGTATCTACATCATAAGATCCTTCTCCATAACTTCAAATGTATACACAACAAATCACAGAAAAAGACACCTTGGTTCAGGGAATGGCGAAGCATGGTTAATGGCAGATCGAGGGTATGGTTTGAGAGTTGTATGGCGACGGTGAATGTGGTATTTTATGGGGATTTCACTTCTACATTGGTCACACACTAGCGGTTACCTTGTTTGTTGGATTATCTTCCTAATTTTGTCGTGGTCACGACTGATTCACCACCTTTTGGAGCTGAACATTGTTTATGGTGCTTTTCCCTATGCCACCTTGTTTTTGTTGATGTATATGTAACTTCGGAATGTATTCTTCTATGTACTTTATATTATTGTAACCCGATGTTTATTCCGGGATGTTTCTATTATGTATTTGAGTCATGTGGTCATGCCCCGATGTTTCGATCGGGAGGATTATAATGTAAACAAGTCATATCAAGTCATTGGGTAAGTCCCCACTATTTAGGGGCACTTGAGTTATTATACACTAATTAAGGTGTAGGCTCGAGTAGTAATTATTAGGTTGAGTGCACTTCAAGTCAACGGAAGAATATAAATAGAGAGTGAGAGTCTCTCTATTTATCACTTGTGACTTAGCTCTCTTGCTCTCTCAAGTGTGGTGCACTTTTGGAGAAGGAAATTCTTGTGCTTGACAGAAGACAGAAGGCTGCTGTTGTGAAGGGAGGTCATCTTACTGTTTTGGGATCACATCTTGTGGTGATACTATCTTAGAGGAAGTTGAGGGGTTTTCTCCATTTATGGTTTCCCCTCCTAAAATCTTTGTGTCTCTTGTCTCTTGTGATGTGCTTATGTGATTGTTGTGCTTGTTATTCTCTCAGTGAAAAGATCTTATCATAATGCTAGCTTAAATGTTGAAAAACTAACATCGAATCAGAGCTAACCTGAGAAGAAGACATTGTGCAGCTACAGGAACTAGGGCTTCCTATTTTGTGGATCTTCCTCCACAGATTTTCAGCAAAAGTATGCTAGGATGACTCTCCATTGAAGGGTGCATCTTTCTGTCGATGCGGAATTCAATTTCAAGCATTTTCAGTTTTGATGTGGAAATTAGGGCTTTCTACAGAAGAGGAATCTTTGAGTGAGAACAGCATAGGATTTTTCTCCTCATCAAAACCGAAATTTAGAGACCTGGATCAATAAATTTGGTTGGGTAAATCTCTGGGAAAGTCAAACCCTAGTTTGACCCCGAGCTAGGAGAAACCCTAAATACTAAAACTGCTACGTTTTGGTACAATCGCTATATTACGAGATTGGAAAAGTATCGGAAGCTGAAAATTGCAGGCGCTGAATATAAAATCCAGGTTAACAGTGTGTCCAAAGGGCAGCCTCTGATTCACTACATTCTGGGAGATATGATCTCTCCAAGTTAGGGTTCCAGCCTCTTCCAGAATTCATCCCTAAACAGGACACCTGGGGAGATCTGCTATATCTTAGGCTACAGAGGTCCAAATGGAATTCCTGAAGATGTTCCAGAACGGACACGGACTGTAATTTCTATGGTCTGAAGGTCAGACTCAGAATATGAACCAGTGACACGTGGAATTCCGTACAACTTCGCTGTTCTGAACAGTTTTGTAACAGGTCACCTTGGGAAAAGGATCATAAATCCCAAATGGTGAAACCAATTCTGATGAAACCTATGGTGTTGGATCAGGGACATGCGAGGTTAACTCAGTGAGAAATTTAAGACATAGAGAATTAGTAATTTCAGATATATCACAGAAACAATAATAGGCATTTCTGCAGAAGAAATCAGAAAATTAGGGCTTCCTGTTCTGGCAGCTTTCCTCCACTGTTTTCAGAAAAGGAGTACATTGGACAGATCCATTTGAAGAGATATATCTTCTCATCCAATCAGATCTAAAATATTCCAAGTTTTGAAAATTAGGGTTTCTGCGACAAACCCTAGATCAGCGAACTCCGGGACAAGGACAGACACCTCAAATCGGTAAGATCTAATCCTTTGCTATTTCCAGTTGAGGTTCTCATTTCAATATGATATATCACATCAGCTTGGTGACAAGCTTGGGGAAGTTGACAACTTCCAAGATTGGAAGTATATGATCTCTCTGAAGAAAATGGATTGGACACCTACATGAGTATAGAGGTTCCAGTTTCAGAGGGAGATGAGGCCAAAGAAGACATCATGCTCATGATGCAGAGGATGATGAACCATCCAGAAAGAGATCTAGATATGAAAGTGAAGATTCTTCAAGAAAGGATGAATATGTTCTAATATCAGCTCTCATAGGTAACATTAATCATGGAAGTGATGATTGGCTTATAGACAGTGGGGCTTACAAACATATGACGGGATTCAAGGAATCCTTTGTAAGACTATCAGAACATGAATCACCTCACAAGGTGAAACTAGGAGATGACTACCAATGTCCAATAAAAGGTAGTGGGGAATATTCATACAAGCTAGACTCTGGTAAGTCTCTAACAATTTTTTGTGCCAGGATTGAAGAAGAACCTTCTCTCCATTTCAGCATTGATGCAAAAGGAATGCGGGCTGCATTCATAGATGGTCAAGTCATCATATGGACAAAAGGAAAGACTATCGATGATGTGGTAGTGATTGAAGAACACGAAGGAGGCTTGTATAAATTGAAAGGATATCTAGAACAAGCCTTGATCCATGACACAGTAGAGACAAATGAGCTTTGGCATAGAAGGCTTGCACATGTGCATTACAT
>LPNX010197889.1:0-41564 GCA_001517045.1 Pseudotsuga menziesii | reverse complement strand
AAAATAAAAACATAAAAAATCAGTTGTAATTTATCATTAAGTTCATAATTACTCCACCTCACTATTAAAATAAAAACATTAAAACTTGAATATAAAATTTTAGCATTGAATGAATACATTTTTCAAAGGAAATAAAGTTTCTTGATTATTATTACTTTTTCCAAAATTTATATGAATAGTATAATTGTCATCGATATATCAAAACCCTAACTTAACAACTTAAATATTAAAATTTGTTTACCTAATTTTCTCACCTATAAATATAATATTGAATTACAGATAAGGAAGAAATCGAAAATAGTCGAAATGGTGCAAGAATTGATCAATGCAGGGTATTGAATAATGCAAATATCGCTGGATTTGGTTTTGATAAATGTACAGTTGGATCGGGTATGGTTTGTGAAGGGGTGAGCAGGAGAGGGATGAATATAAATAGTGAACAGGATTCGAGAGAATTCAAGTTCTATATATCTGGTCTCAATGCGCAGGTCTTGAAAGAGTTGGATTACATTGGTTCTCCAACAGATTACCTCTTTTATAAAGGCGAGCTACTTCCCCTCTATACCCCTCTTCGTATTCAGATGCAACAGAAATTGAAGAAATTGGTATGCTCTAAATGATTCAGAAAAAAATATTGGAAGCAGATGTCAGGACTGAGAGTGAGACCTATTCCTCTGATATTACTCATTGTAAGGTTGGCTGCAAGGAGAATGAAACTTACAATAATGACTGTCAACTGAGGAATGAAAGCGTGGATGGTACACAAGTCGGAACCTATTCTTCCTCATTGAATAGATGACGCCCATGCTGGAGGTGGAATAGAGCTCGTTTGATCGCTCTCTGTATCTTGCTGCTACACAATACCCTTGCTTATATTTAAAACATGCAAGGGTATGGTACACAAGAGCTCGAATAGAGCTCGTTTGATCGCTCTCTGTATCTTGCTGCAGGTCTCTCAGGGGAATGTATGGTACAGAAGTTGGAACCTCTTCTTCCTCATTGAATAGATGACACCCATGCTGGAGGTGGAATAGAGCTCGTTTGATCGTTCTCTATATCTTGCAGCTATGCTTTTTGTATGGTCTTAAAATAAGCATAGATAACAGTCCGAGCCCTTCTCCATTTTTGGTAGAAATGTTGTTTTGTGCATGTTTGATAATGTTATTGCCCTGTTGCTTGATAGAAGATTCTGATCACTAAACGGTAGTAGTTTTGAAAGGAATCTGTTGCTAGTTATTGGACTGATCTTGCAGCAGAAGAATTGATGATAATTCTGTGGTTGTGATAAATGGTAGTAAAGATTAAATTTATAGTGAACATTACATTATATTTTAATTTTTATTATTTATAGCCGACATAACGTTACGTAACTTTACAACATTACGTAACGTTACAGCGTTACGTAACGTTACAAGATCTCCCCCATAATGGGCTGTAGAGCGCCTCTCGACGCAATAATATCATGAGGATAACTTGTGGTGCTAAAGATATACTTAAGCTAGTGATTAAAAACCTAATAATAATACTAATGTCCATCAACAAATTTAATAATATTAACATAAAAAATTCAATTAAATAATTAAATTTCAATTTAAAAATATTTTTTATAGATACTTTATAAATTAATAATTTAAAAATGGTTATTTTTATTATTTGTCAATACTAAGAGTTCCAAGTATTTATTTTTTAATTAGTATTAAAAATGAATAATTGAATTGAATTGAACCATGTGAAATTATTTATTTAAATAATGTAAAAAAATAAGAAATTGAATTTGTTGAGATGTAGTGTAAAAACTCATAAGTTAGTCTTGATTATTTATTTGACCGAAAAAATTATAAATAATTGAATTAAATTATTTACAAAATAATTCTTTGTGAAATGGTTGTGTTTATGGTGAAAATCCTCATAAATAGATCTTACATGTGACAAATAATTATTAGCACCACTTTATGGTACTAAATGGCATTCCTTTTAATATACATGAGTAAAATTAGCAACAACCATATCAATACGATTAATATGTTTGGAATACGCCTAGAGGAATATATCACTAGTGAAGTTAATTTAATAGTTGTATCACGATTGGAGTTAACCTAATAGTTATCCAATATAATTGCGAATAGAGTTAAAGTTAAGCTAATAGTTGTAGAATCATTGGATTTAATCTAATAATTGTATCTAATAGTTAATTTAAAAGTTAATACATCAACTATTGTAGTTCAATTAAAATTTGTGATTGTAGTTGAATTTAAGCTAAAGTTGTATCATCATTGGACTTAACCTAATAGTATAAATTTTTTTTCCTAAAGAATGTGTCAATTACTTGTATCTAATAGTTAATCTAACATAAAAACCACTTAAGTTGTGGTTGTTAAGATTTTTTTCAGGAAGAAAAAAGCTTGTCCTTGTTATTCTTATTAAGAATCAAAGGGCATCAATATTGCCATCCCAGAAGTGGGTTACATTTCAAAAGTATACAGCTCATATGGTAATTAATCTCCTCAAGACACTGCCAGGGGGAAAGGCAATACAAATGTGTAAAGGATCCCATCATAAGTATTGTCTCATCATGAATGGAGTCAATCCCATCATCCTCATCTACCGAGAAGCAAAGGGATTTGATCAACAATCTAAAAGAGGTCGCTCAATGAGTAGCATGTCAACAATCAATAAGAGGAGTAAGATCCCCTATCCATGCTCAAAAGAGTTGAAAAGAATCATGGGAGATCAAATGATCCTCCATAAATTTAGAGAAACAACCATACCCCTGAAATAATGTGACAGCAGTTTTAGAGAGACGATCAGCAATCCGATTGTGTTCTCGATAGATGTGGATGAACGACAAATCTAGAAAGCTAGAAAAAAGATTTTGTGTTTCCCGACACCAATGAAAGAGTTTGGTGGGGAGAGAGCAGTCGATCCCTTTTCCCAGTTAATGATGACTTGTGAGTCACCAAATATGTTGGATAAGGGGATCCCCATCACATGGGAAGATAACAGAAGATCCCAAAGGCCAAGTAATTCTACTTTTGTATTGGAGCCATATCCAACCCCCAGCACAAACTCAAAATTGTGAGACTCATTCAAATATAAGCTATAACCAACACCTATTATCTTGTTGGCAGATGCACCATCAAAAAATCCACATTGGAAATACATACAGGGAGGATTCCCTACTTTCCTGTATTTTTTAACTTTAACTGGTAGAGAAGAGTAGGTCTATACATGATATGTAATTTGATGTACTAAGCTATGTACATTCCTTTTCTTTCCTTCGAAAATGGCTATATTATGGGCTTTCCATATGATCCACATCATATGGAATGGAGTAGACCAAAGAGTCGGATTCTTTGTGTAATTGCTGGCCCAATTCCTAACAAATGAGGAGGGAGAATCCACGCGAGGAAGACAAGGGAACTGGAACTGATCACAGATGTGGCCAAGATCTATTTTCCAAACTATGTAGTTGGTGAATATATGAGCAACGGTGTCCTCATCATAATTGCATAGTACACAGATGCCTGGGCCAGACTGTCCCCTTTTCTGGAGATTATCCCAGATGAGGATTTTGTTTGTAGAAACCAGCCAAGTAAAATAGCCTATTTTACGTGGGAGAGCATTGTTCCATAAAATAGAGTCAGAGTGGTTGCCAACCAATGGAGAGTAAGAATTTACAATACATTCATAAGCATGTTTTGCTGAAATGGAGCCGTCTTTTTTGTTGAAGTCCCATACAAGGGAATCGGCTTGTGAAGTGAGATGAATTCCACCCTGAGCCATACCTGTTGTATATGCATCCCATGCTACTTCCTAGTCCCCATCTATACCCAATTCATCGGTCGTATACCAGTAGTTCTCAGAGTCAGGTAATATGTTGTGAGCTTGAGAGAGAGTGCAGATGTCCAGGTACACCAGGAACGATCTCAGCTCCTCTGGAAGGATGAAAGAGGAAGGAGCACCAATAATTGGGTCAACACCAATCAGAATATCTTTACCATTACCCACTTGACAAGCCAAGTGATGGCCCATCCATGGCAGGGTCTTTGAAAAAAATCCCTCCAGGTAATAGTGGTTGTTAAGCTAATAGTTGAATTTAAGCTCATAGTTGTATCATCATGTTGGAGTTAAGCTAATAGTTATATTTAATAGTTAATTTAAAAGTTAATATAAATCTATTGTAGTTAATAAAAGAGCTTCGAGTTATCTTTACTTCTAGCTTCCAAATGGAGTTGGACTAAGCGTTATGCACATTAAGTGGACTCCCAATTGGTAGGTGTAGTTCGAGTGTCACATCATTTGCACACTACCATGCCACTAAGTGCAGTTATCACATGAGTTAAGAGGAATTTATTAGGAGTTCAGAGAATTTTATTAGGAATTATACTATCACATGAACTACACTTTACTTCAACTCCCAACTGTAAAATGCAGTTTGACTAATTAACTCAACTTTGAGTTGCTAGTTTATAATTGTTTATAAGGAGCTCGAACGATTAATATTTAATTTACAAGTTAATATAAATCTATTGTGGTTAATAAAAGAGCTCTGAGTTATCCTGACTAAGCCTTATGCACATTAACTAAACTCCCAGTTGGTAGGTGGAGTTCGAGTGTCACATGAGTTGCACAATACGATGCTACTAAGTGTAGTTATCACATGAGTTGAGAGGAATTTATTAGGAGTTTGACTGTTACATGACTGCACATTAGCTAGAACCCTAGATGCGTAATGTAGTTGGACTAAGCCATAAGTAATTAGATTTGAAGTTAAGCTAAGGGTCAATGCAAGAAGATGAGGGACCTTTTAGATGCAATCCTAGTTTTCAAAAACATGATTGCATTACCAAAAAATACAACGCGTTTCTGCTACATAGCACTTGCTATGGTTCAACCCGAGCCTGGAATGTCGTGGGCCATGTAGGATAGGAAACCGTATCGCGTATGCATTATATAACTACAAAACGCACTTGTGATATGTAGTTATAAAATGCGTACGTGATTTGGAAAAAAAATAAAATTATATACACAGGCCTGAAACCCGCGACCCATTTTACCTATCAAGAACGTGAAAATGACGGCCAATTGGAGTGTTTTGGAGCAATTTAATTGCTTTGTATTGTTGGAGGAGTTGATTTAGGTTGAGGGGAGGAGATTCCACTGGTGAATTGTCATCCAACAAGGTAATTCAATCACCCAAAGCATTCTTTTTTTTTTGTCAATTTTTAACCTATAATTGTGTTTTTTAATAAAATAATCAACCCAACAACTCCCAAGCTAATGTTTGATGGATTCAAACTAAAAGAGGCTATAAGAATAAAAAACATCATGTCTAATAGATATTCAATGTTCCAAAAGGCTAGAAATATATAAAACAAACACAAGTATAATCCCAACTTGCATAGAATTTGATGGACAATGCAAAGTTTGAATTGGGATACTAGTGAGAGTTCCCACCTATAACATGCATAGTCAAACCTTAAAATGAAATGATTGTGCTGGAATTATTACAAAGTGTAATTAAAATTTAGAAATTATTTTCATATATAGGTGAATGCCAACATTTTACGATACATAGTGAATGAGGTATCCAAATGTAACAACCAATATAATCATCAAAATGGAAGAAAGAGGAAATTGTGATCAAAATATGCAAGTTGGACCCTCATCTTGATCAAAATTCCATATTTAACAATCCTTTGACATAATAAAAAACACATATGACTATATAAATGGATTGTAATGTCTAGAAGAATATCAATACTCAACAATACCATGTGAATCCATCGACCTATTCATTCTGAATGTCCCAGACATACATAGAGTCATATACAACAACTGGAGTAAATTTATAAGCTATAAAATCTCACAACAACATTTAATTCAAGAGATCTACTTGATCCTGAGAATTGAATGAATGACAATTTATAAAGTCATAATCACCATGAAATGTTGAGGAAAGGTGACCACTCCATACATCATATGCCTAAAATGTGGATTGGTTTTTTACATAATCTCAGCTTTCTGACATTTGACTACCCATATCCTTATATCTAGCAAAGACATAAATGACTTTACTCAAACAGTCTATGCCCCTGCATCACTAGGTTTATCAACCATTTTTTAAAATAGCAAAAACAATGGGTAATATATTTCTACATGTCGAGTCTCTAAGCTCATCTACAACAAAGTGTAGTATAGTCCACAAATTAACCATTTTCCATGTAACTTTTGGTTGGTTTCCATGGTTATACAACAATGGAAATGGTGAACACCCATAAGCTACCTAGAGTGCGTCGTGAGAGTGTTCCCAACCATGATCGAGTCAATTATATTTATAGGATATGGTGACAGCCCTGTATCACCCCTTTTCTTGCCTCACATGTCCTAATAGTCCCTTTCCCATTTCTTTTACATATCCAAGGGACGTAAAGGCCAAAACATGCCAAAATAGCACTCCTAAATTCAAAGAAGTTTAAACCCAAGTGTGCATGGAAAAGTCACCAATGAGGGTGATGAAGTTCCTTAACTTCTAGAAAGAAGTTGAACAAAACTGACTATTTAATTATTAAATGTTTACTTTTAAGTTTTAAATGTATGTAAGTGAATGCCATTAAATTGCTTGTAACTTGAGTTTTCCTTAATTTACATTTTCAATTTTGAAGATATGTCATTATATACCATGTATATGTTTCTAATGATTTCCTTATTTATTTTTTTATTGCAGTTGTGGCTATGGACACCAGTGCTGAAATATTGATTGAGCTTTCCCAGTTGAGAGGTTTCAGTACTTCTTTTAGTGGTGGTGATAGGATTCGATGTTCACTTGCATCCAATTTGGATGCAATTGTTGAGACTATTACATTGTCAAGAAACATACTATATGATATTACTTCATATAGAGAAAGAAAAAGACGTGAGTACGCTGATGGGCTTAGATACAGTGCAATAAAAAAGTTGAAAATTACCAAAGAGCATATATTTTCATTGTTTAGGGACCCTCACACGGGGGAAATCCCAAATGAAAATAGGCCACATATCTCTATCGAGTGGTGCACATATAAACCATTTGTTGATAATTGGATGGACAGATGGTATATGGTTTTTGATATGCCACCACACAACAACAGGGAAATCCCCTTGTATTTCCTTCGGAAGATGTATGCAGAGTTTGTGTTGGGTAAACACATAAACTATTTTGATATATTGGCATTTCAGGGGATTGGTGGGGGGATGCCCCAAAACCGACCCAATTCCAGGCTTCAAGACGTTGATCACCCTATCCTTGCACATCGCAGGTAGTTGCTTGGGATAGATGTCCCACCTGTACATCGTGTTATTCCACAGACACGTGATGCATTTTTTAGTTTGGCATGGGCCGTTGTTTGCCATAGCACTATGAATCAACATATGGGTGAGGAAGGGACATCTGTCCCTGGTGTGGTACATATACTAGGTCGTCATGGTGCAGGACCATCTTCTAGTGTAGTACTTCCCACTAGTGCAGTACCCCTATCTACTGTAGGAACATCTACTAGTGCAGCACCATCAGCACATTCCTAGCCTACTTTTGAGCCTCACGAGTGCACATCGTGTGGTTTTCCATGCTATGGTATTTCGTCAGATGTTGTCTTCAGTGGGTTTTTGAGTGATGTATGTATATGGTTAATTGGAATAAATTATTCATTTATTTTCCTCTTTGTACACATATGTATAGTTTGAGCTAATATATTAATTTTGTGAACTTGCAGTTGATGCTTTATGTCGGCAGCGACGCCCTAGAGTTTCATGTTCCACACTCTACACAGGGGCATGGCATTCCATCCACTAATCCCTTGGTTGGTGGAGAGATTCCTATAGCACCCATTTCCGTATCTCACACCGAGGTAAACATTTCAAAATTTCAGTTTTTTAATACTTGTTAATTTGTTAATTTCCACATAGTGTACATGTTAGTTCACTAATGTTATCTATGGTATAATATTTACAATTATTAAACTTGTAGATGCCATATCCTTCATGGGGGAAAGAAATGATGGAGGTAGGATCCATGGTCGTATCAACCGAGTAAATATCTGGGCAGATGCCAGATCCTTCACGAGGGAAAGCAGTGATGGAGGTAAACATTTTAAACATTTAAAAAATGTGATTTTTTAAATACATGTATGTTCGTTGAATCATGCATGTCTAACTGCATGAACTCTTGTTGACTATAGGCACCAACCAAAACACCTGGACCATTTCCTAGAGTTGTATCTCCTCATAGGACATATGCGAACAAGGGTCAAGTGTATATGAGACGGCCTACCGCTAGAAAGAGTCAAGTTGTCCATGAACATGGAGATACTAATACCATGGTAATTTGTATATCCTTCGATGATATTTCTTGGTTAACTTGAAATCCAGTGCATAAAATGTTTTGTTAATGTTTGATTTGCATGTTTACTGCATCAGGAGCCAGAGTTTACTATTGAAAACCTTGCAGGGATGGTTGATGCAGCAGTCAGTGCTGCATCTACAATGGCAACAAGTCACACAGAGGTACAACTATTTCAACATGATCGTTACATATTTTATTATTGTTGGCGTATGTTTATTCATGCATGTCTAACTATTTCAACATTTGGTGATTGTAGCCACCAACAACAAGAGTTATTGATGCAACAGTCAATGTGGTATCTACAATAACAACAAGCCACATAGAGGTACAACTATTTGAACATGATATAGACATAGTGTGTTATTGTTGTTTATTGTTTATTCATGCACATTTCTAACTATTTCAAGATTTGGTGATTGTAGCCACCACCACCACCGCCAGTTCTTGCCCCCTTTGGTTTGACCATGGATGCGACCATCCTTCATGTTCAACCAATAGCTCCATTTGCTACACAAGAAACACAATCCCCTTTGTCACAATCTCTCACTGAGGTGAGATGTCCATTAATGAACAATTGTTTCATGCAATGTTCATTAACATTTTCATAATTTTTGAGTTAATTTAGATATGGTATTTTATTGAGCTAATGTATTAGTACATAGTTAGTTGAATTTAACAATTGATATTTAATTTGTAGGATGCAGAGATGCACACTGGTCCTATAGTTGTGCCTATAGGATCACCCTTGAGAAAGAACAAGAGGAAGCTTGAGTTTTGATGTGTCTTATGGGATGTGTACATTTCGATACATGTACATGTGGCTTGGATAGTTTTGGATACATGTACATGTGGCTTGGATAGTCTTGGATAGTTGTGGAGACACATATACTTCTGGTTACTTTTGGATATATATGTACTTTTGGAGTCATGTACATTGACATTTTAGTTATAAATGAATGATAAATTTCACTTTGAATTTGTTCTTTGGTTTCCACATGCTCTTGTGTCAATATATTGTATTGATTTGTGAGGATTATCTATTACTTATGAATGCACCATGTCAAAAGAAAAAACTATTATATTTAAAGGTTTCAATGATCTCAATACATGCACACTAAAGTCAAAGTTCTTGCTCATGTAATTTAATAAATATAAGTGCAATACAATGTATTTCAAGGTTTCAATGAACTCACTACTTGCACACCAATTGGATATATCTAGTTAAAAATTGTGAGTTTGGATTCATTAAATTACAAGTTAAGTCAATGCTCAATTGTAATTTAATAAAACTAAGTGCAATACATGCTTCACATTTCATCAACAACCAACAACACTATTCAACAAACCTCATGCACCCAATGACTAATCACTCAGCATTAAAGGGGCTACAATAGAATCCAAAGACTGAGAACCAACTTTGTGAATCAACATGATTTGAAGCATAAGTCCACCGGATTTGAAAAAGTTCAGTTCGACATTAGATTGATTCTGAATTGAGTTGTGACAACAAGATAAGATTAGGGTTAGGATTAAGGTTTCCTTCGTAGGGTAATGTTTATGGGCTATGCATGTTAAACAATAAACCCTAGTTAGGGATAGGGTTTTCCAAGTTTGGACTTCGTTGGCATGAAATGCATTGTCTAGCTTTGGCTGTCATTGGCGTGACTGCATTGTCCCTACTGAGTGAAACCCTAGCTTTAGAAAAAATCATAGATGGAGGTCACCGAGAAATGGATAGGAGGGAGAGGCCCCCCCTAGATAAAATGCCATGTCACGAATCCAATGGAATCAACGGTTTGTCAATCGGAGGCCCGAGCATTGATCTATGGCGAGTTGCAGGTCACCTCCAAATACCGTTCAGGGACACTTGGTGGACTTGTGCTTGGTGCGCAAAAGACCTCATGGAGCTGCAATTTTGAATTCTGTCAAATCCTGCTAGCATGTTTGGGCATGGGAAATATGGCAATGCCAACCACATCCCCACCATCCTTGGCTTTCCAGCTTTGGCCCTCATTGGCATTACTACATTGTCCCCTATTAAGCAAAACCATAGCTTCAGAAACCACCGTAGACGGAGGTATCGATAAATGGACATGAGGGGGAGGCCCCCCTAGCTAAAATACCATGTCATGAATCCAAAAAAATCAACGGTTCGTCGATCAAAGGCTCGAGCATCGATCTATGGTGAGTTGCAGGTCACCTCCAGATACCGTTTAGGGACACCTGGTGGACTTGGACTCGGTGCGCAAAAAACCTCACAGAGTCGAAATTTTGAATTCCGTCAACTCCTACTAGCACTAGTAGAAAATGAGAAATTAATGACTAAAAAAATGACTAAAATCAGGCTATAAATGACTATTTTTAAGTCGGTGACTAATAGTAGAAAATTACCACTATCTTATAGCTAGTCGTATTTCACTAGTCATTAATAGCTTGACTTAGTAGTCATTGATTTAGTCATTGATAGTCAATGATTTAGTCATCTTTTTAGTCATTGATAGTTAATGATTTAGTCATTGATTTAGTCACATATTTAGTCATTAATTTAGTCATTGAGTTAGTCATTGATTTAGTCACTGATTGCAACCATTAATGACCAAATATACGACTAAATAAAATACTAGATGTTAACATATTAATGAATAAGATAAATACGACTAATATACAGGAAATTAGCTACTAATAGTCGTATATATGTGAATTTAGTCATTTTCGTAGTCACAAATTTATCATAGGGCATGGAGGAATCGAACCACCAACCTTCTGCCTATAATTAGACAGGCGCTCTACCATTGAGTTAGCACCCTTTAAGAAGTTTTTATTGCTTGACAATGATGATATTCAAACAAATTTATGATAGATATCAATCTACAAACTACATAATTATTACTATTACCAGTAACTAGTGTTTATGAAAGTAGTCATTTACGCAGTGGAGAATTGTAAATAAGGAGCTGCGTTGGATGATTTCCCAAATCTTGACGTTTCAATCCCTACTATGGGATCATCATTAGGAGACAACTGAAGCATGCGGTAAAAGACCAAGAAGCCTGTCAGTATTTATAGTTAGTGTGAAGCATAATAGGTTCTAGGTTTTTAAGTCGGTTTTAAGTTTTAATTTTTTTAAATTATTTTATTTTTAATTTTTAGAAATCATTATTATGAAAATATTATAATTAGGTTTAAATATATAAATTCAGGCGCTTTGGGAACTTCTCCAAAATCCCTCCAGACACATCATTAGAATCATTGACTTTAGGCATTTGCGTAGTGCATCTTTGCATTCTCTTATGCCTGGGGGGTCAGTAGATTTTATAGACATTATAAGATAAGCATAAAATTTCAATCATCTGAGTAAAACTAGGCAATCTAAGTAAAACTAGGCCACTATCAAAGCAGATCGAGAGAAAAACAAACTCTTCTTGTACTGTAATGAAATATGAAGCCTATTATGCAAACATGCTTGAAATTTTTTAAGATTTAGACAGTTAAACTTAAACCTGTCTGCAATTTAAAGCCAATTATGTAAACATGCTTGAAATTTTTAAAGATTTAGACAGTTAAAGTTTAACCTGACTGCAACACAAGATCAATTCATGCATGGATATTAAAATGTAAAAGCAGATAGGAAAAATTCAAAACTCACATAAAAATGATGAATTCAAAATGTATATCTGACTTGTATTCTGGATATAAAATTAATTCATGATATAAAGTTGTTAATCCCTTGAATCTTGTAGCATTTACAATTAAAATAAAAAATTATAATAGGTCAATGGCCATTCTATCAATTGTTACAAAGCAGTTCTCCATATTTATACATGTCATAAAATTATGACAAACAAACAGACCATGTACTTCAGCTTAATAGCAGTACAAGTTTAAATTTTCCATAGTCAGCCACATTGACATTTTAGTTCAAAGGAATACTACAACCACAATGCACTTTGTAACATATCCATTGCAAGATTGATATCCAATTTAGAATTTGGCATGATATTAGTCTTCTAAAGGAAAAAAGGCCAATAGAAGAATACTTACAAGGATAGATGTTAAATGCTCGTTTAATAGAATAAAAAATGTAGCCAATACCTGGAATCTAAAATCACATTCTAGGAAGGACAAAAATATGTTTTAACTGTCAAACCCCAGGAATGTACTAAAGCCTAGATTTAAACCTAAGAATTCCTACAACACTGAGCCTATGGTCTTGCTTAAGCACAAAAAATGTCTGGGTTACAAACATTGCTCATAATTATAATAACTTTGTTCACCAACAATGAATTTCTGAAAATAGATTTTAGCACACTATCGATCTGATTATGTTCTATTATAAAATTACACTACATAAACTATCTTCAACTTTGAGCTATGAAGTTCAAGAACTTACCAAGAATCATTTGGATTTCCTGATTCACAGGGAAGAGGTGGGTCAATATTATTCAGTCTTCTAGGACAAGAGCGAGTATTAATTCTCTTTTGCCAAATGGAAAGATCACCTTTTTCATACTTCTTTTCCCAGCACAAAAGTTCTGCTATTTCTTCAATTTTCTCTTGTTCCTCCTGAAGCTCCTCTTTTGATCTCTGCTGAGATTGGTAATATTGCTTCCAATTGATGGGAGGACAAGAGAGAATCCAATATCTACCTAGTCTCAAGACTCTATCCACTTCTATCAAGTACATACCATCTGCAAACAAATGAAGCTACACAAATCAATTTGAGAATCAAATCAATAAATTCAAAGCTCTTCTATAGCTCATAATTTTAACTTTAACAAAAGCATTAATCTTTTAAAAGTCCCCAATACCATTTGTAGTCCAAGGTATCAAACACTGTGAACATTGAGACATGTCAAAAGCCCTGGAAGGGTAAGGAAGCTACTGTGTCCCCATTACACCAATCACAGCAGGCACGCCTCGCTCCAAAGAAAACTGCACTTGGGATTCATGTGAATCCCTTGGTGCAAATGACATGGTCAAAACATTGCTCTTCAAAATTTATGCACCCCAGCTTGCCACCTAAGCATGCCATAAGGATTTCAGATAAGGGCATATCCTCAAACTCCATAAATCATTGCAAAAACAAAATACAGGACTTATCACCAAACTTTTCCACCCATGCATATATATAGTTCTCATCAATATTCTTAACCAGATCAGGGAGGTATTTCACAATTAATATTCACCATTATCCTTTGTAAACTTGCTAGAGAATCCAAGTTTGTTCACATGCTATCTTGTTTCTCAAAGTCCATTCATTTTAGCTCGAAATTTGAGGTAGACTTGATTTATGTTCATAACTCACCTATTGACATAATTATGTCTACGAGATTTAATATTTGTATTTTCGTTTTTTATTGTAGGATATTTATTATTTAAAATGTCAAAAGCACAAGGAATAGGGAAGCTACCTTAAAATGGGAAGTTGAAGAAAGTCTCAACCCTTGGAAAGATGCTGATCCAATGTTGCTCACGGATACAAATCATTTAATTGGATTCCAAGATGACCTTGAGTGCCCAAATACATGTATAGAATGTTCGTCAATGAGGACTTCCATAAGGACTATGATGACTTAGAGGTTTTTTGAAATATCAGAAAGCACATCCTTTACTTGATTGCCGCCAAACCAATAATATTACCATTTAACGATGTTGTCAAATCGATATTCAGACACATCAATCTTGGAATGAGATCAGTCATAAGTGAAGGTAGGGTTTCCATAGCTTATTTACAACCCTATTCATTCAAAATAATGTTCAAGCTAAAGAAAATTCAAGTGCTATTGAACAAAACATTTCTGGATGATTACAGAGCCAAGGAATTCAATCTAGTAAAAAAATTGAAAGATTGGTGGACTGAATATAAGGCCTTCTTAGAAAAGAATAATTGGATGTATTCTACACAATACTTGAGATACCCATGTCGGTTTGTGAAAACCATGAATTTTTATGTTATATGGTGAGGAGGGATCCTCTCATTTTAAAATAGAATGGAATCTATTGGCGCATCATGTAGTAGACACATGGCATGATTTCAATTGGGTGAGCATCTCGTCTGTCAATCTACTATGCTTCACTAGGGCCATTAAAAAGGTATAAGGATAAAAAAACCAGAGTTTTTACATGTTATATTACATATTAGATGCAGTTTGTTCCTATAATCCTTTTCCCAAAATGGGATGAGAGTGGAAACCTAGTCTTCTACCTATGCATGTATATTGTTGTGAATTGTGTTCCTCCAACTATAGGTTATATTTCTATAACAGAAATTAAAGCCTTACAAAAATTAAAAGAGAAATGAAGGGTAACCATACCAGTCATGATAAATTCCAATAAGGCCTCTTTCATATATCACACCAAGTGTATTCTTTTTTGCAATGGTTGGGACAACATTCATAACCCAAACTTTGTTGGATTTAAGTGCTGCTGCCAAGCCACCAAGACCTACATTCATGTCCACAACATTGTGATATCTACTCTCCCCAATATATTTTTTCATTCTTTTGTAGCCTTTCATGTGCTTTCTCCGCAGCTGTGTATCAGCATTATATGCCTCAATAGTAACACCTAATAATGAACTACTGAGAACTCTAGGAGGAACAACATTCAAGCGCTTTGGGAACTTCTCCAAAATCCCTCCAGACACATCATTAGCATCATTGAATTTAGGCATTTGCGTAGTGCATCTTTGCATTCTCTTATGCCTGGGGGGTCAGCAGATTTTATAGATGTTATCATATAAGCATAAAATTTCAATCATCTGAGTAAAACTAGGCCATCTGAGTAAAACTAGGCACTGTCAAAGCAGATCGGGAGAAAAACAAACTCTTATTGTAGTGTAATGAAATATGAAGCCAATTATGCAAACATGCTTGAAATTTTTTAATATTTAGATAGTTAAACTTAAACCTGTCTGTAGCACAAGATCAATTCATGCATGGCCATTAAAATGTAAAAGCAGATAGGAAAATTCAAAAATCACATAAAAATGATGAATTGAAAATGTATCTCTGACTTGTATTCAGGATATAAAGTTGATTTAGGATATAAAGTTGATAATCCCTTGAATCTTGTAGCATTCACAATTAAAATCACAAAGTATAATAGGTTAACGGCCATTCTATCAATTGTTACAAAGCAGTTCTCCAGATTCCTACATGTCAGAAAATTATGACAAACAAACAGACCATGTACTTCAGCTTAATAGTAGAACTTTAAATTTTTCATAGTCATCCACAGTAACATTTTAGTTCAAAGGAATCCTACAACCAAAGTGCACTTTGTAACATATCCATTGTAAGATTGATATCCAATTTATAATTTGGCATGATATTAGTCTTCTAAAGGAAAAAAAGTCAATAGAAGAATACTTACAAGGACAGGTGTTAAATGCTCGTTTAATAGAATAACAAATGTAGCCAATACCTGGAATCTAAAAGCACATTCTAGGAAGGACAAAAATATGTTTTAACTGTCAAACCCCAAGAATGTATTGGAGCCTATATTTAAACCTAAGAATACCTACAGCACTGAGCTTATGGTCCTGCTTAAGCACAAAAAATGTCTGGGTTACAAACATTGCTCATAAATATAATCACTTTGTTCACCAGCAATGAATTTTTGAAAATATATTTTATCACACTA
The DNA here is from genome assembly GCA_001517045.1 of Pseudotsuga menziesii. Lineage (NCBI taxonomy): Eukaryota > Viridiplantae > Streptophyta > Pinopsida > Pinales > Pinaceae > Pseudotsuga > Pseudotsuga menziesii. The sequence goes on along the minus strand of LPNX010197889.1, from coordinate 25,540 downwards.
TCGATTTGATTATGTTCTGTTATAAAATTACGCTACCTAAACTGTCTTCAACTTTGAGCTATGAAGTTCAGGAACTTGCCAATAATCATCTGGATTGCCTAATTCAGAGGCAGGAGGTGGTTCAATAGTATTCAGGCTTCTAGGACAAGAACGAGTATTAATTCTCTTTTTCCAAATGGCAAGATCACCTTTTTCATACTTCTTTTCCCAGCACAAAAGTTATGCTATTTCTTCAATTTTCTCTTGTTCCTGCTGGAGCTCCTCTTTTGATCTTTGACAAGATTGGTAATATTGCTTCCAATTGATGGGAGGACCAAAGAGAATCCAATATCCACCTGGTCTCAAGACTCTATCCACTTCTATCAAATACATACCATCTGCAAACAAATGAAGCTACACAAATCAATTTGAGAATCAAAGCAGTAAATTAAAGGATCTTCTATAGCTTAGAATTTTAACATTAAAAAAAGCATTAATCTTGTAAAAGTCCCCAGTACCATTTTTATTCCAAGGTATCAAACACCGTGAACATTGAGACATGTCAAAAGCCCTGGAAGGGTAAGGAAGCTACTGTGTCCCCACTACACCAATCACAGCAAGCACACCTTGCTCCAAAGCAAACTGCACTTGGGCTTCATGTGAATCCCTCGGTGCAAATGACATGGTCAAAACATTTCTCTTCAAAATTTATGCACCCCATCTTGCCACCTAAGCATTCCATAGGGATTTCAGATAAGGGCATATCCTCAAACTCCATAAATCATTGCAAAAACAAAATACAGGACACTACTGTATGCATTCAATTGATGTACAACCATGAAATGGGCAATCTACAACCATTTTCAAATCTGTCACTATTTAAATTGATTCCAATTATTTGAGAAGCTCCTACAATTCTTGCCCCTTTAGCAGCCTGTGTAGTTAAAGGCCAAATCAGAAGTCTAACAAATAATTAAAGAGTAAACTAATTGTGCCCAGAGGCGTTCTCGAGCACAAGGGAGATGTTGTCACGTTTGTATAGCTGTAACAAAATATTATTAAAGAGTAAACTAGTTGTGTCCAGTGGCATTCTCGAGCACAGTGTGGGTGAGTATGGGGAGATGTTGTCATGTTTGTAGGTGACGCTGTAATAAAATAGTAATAAATTTTATACCCAACATGTTGAACCCTTCTTGGGTTTGGCTATGTTCAAATTTGCCCCAATCCCTGATTCCACAACAAAATTAATTTTGAATAAGAAATCCAATCGAGGAAATGATCATGGATGGTTTTATTAACAATCCAACAAACCACACTTTAATAATCGAATTACCCACTTTGTAAAACATTATATAGTTTAAATCAGTATCAAAAAGTCTAGGAAGTGATTTACCTGTTGAGACACCACAACTCAGAGTACAGACTTTGTTAAGAGGAGCCTCTGGATTAATTTTGGCAACACAACTGACATGCAAAATAGTTTACTCACTGAAAGTCGATGTACCAAGGAAATGGTAAATTGGTTTTCCATTTATTGAAAACCTTGACTTTCCATCATTGATCATAACCCCTCTTTCAGTATTAATCCTTAGAAAATCACACATGTTGCTCTCCTCTAACTTGCAGTGTCTACATTCTCCACATTCTCCAGTAAATACTGGAAGCACACTATCAGCCTCCTTGAGGTCAGTCACCCCTTCTCCAACACTCTCAACAATTCTGTGTCAACCATGTTATAATTATAATTATAATTAGTACGCAACAAATCACTAGAAAATTCATATCATTTTTCCCTCTTGAAATTCTACATCTCTGCTACTATGACTAATCAAATTTTCTCAATTTTTTTTTAATACGAACTTCATGGCAAGAACAGAGTGCGTACACAGCTGCTTCATGTCCAAAAATGCGGGGAAAGAGAGTTTGACCCTGCAACTAAAGCAATGTTAAATGTTTCATTATGCCTTGCAACGAAAGAAAATTCAAAAGTTATTTTTAGAATTGAATCATGTCCTCCCCACATGCTCAATACTAGTTTGGCTTTAAGCTGTAATAAATACTAAGGAGATTACAAAAACCAGTTATAAGCAGTATAGACAGGCATTCACGCATATCTATGAATGAAAACACCCAATAAGCTTCGGTCCATGCATGTCAAATTTCACTATAAATATCAAACAACCAATTTTCCTTGCGACTCGTGTTTTGTTATCAAATATGTAGTGTGTTGGATTCACTCCTGAGTCCTCTTTCTATATGAGACATTGATGAAGGGAATGATCTAAATCCTTGCTATTTAAGTTGTAGGGATTGCTTCGAAATAGACAAATTCAAAGATGGGGAGAACACTTATTACACCTACACCTTGTTTTTCTTATGCTGGAATGAGCAAAGGCCCTTGGACGCCCGAGGAAGATCTTCGTCTCATAAAATATATTGAAGCTCATGGAGAAGGAAATTGGCGCACTCTCCTGAGTAAAGCAGGTATTGTTTTTTATTTTCATCAAAGAAATATATATATATATTGCTTATCTAACATTCCTTATTTACTGTGAATCTGTCTCATAAAAATAGAAAGTGACCAATCTTTTGTTGAAATCTAATGACCACAGGAATAAGGAACTGAAGGTCGCCGCTGGATAAGAAATCATAAGATAGAACTAACCTGTGGTGCAACAGATGGCTCTCCCTCAAGGGAATTTAACTTTAGCCAATATTGTCTTGCCAGGAAAAGCCAGTTTATTGACATGTAGTGGCATATTACCCTAAGGGAATTTTGGAGACAAATAGGAAGAAATGTTTCAAGTTTTTGTGGAGAGGTAAGAGAGAAAACGAGGTAATCCCTTTAGTCAAGTGGTAGTCACTAACTAAACCAAAGGAAGTTGATGGATTGGGTTTAAAAAACATGCATTACTTTGGTAAGGCTTAGGCAGATGAGAGTATATGGATGTTTAGTTCTAAGGAAATCCTATGGAGGCAAGAGATTCTTCATAAGTATATAGAACCATTGTCAATGGAAGACAGGATCAGGAAGGCTGTTAAGCCTATTCTGTCAAATATATGGAAGGCTATAGTAAATCCATTCCCACTAGTGGGTAACTGGATGGCTTGGAATGTTCGTAATGGAGTTAAAGTAAGGATAGGGGTGGACCCCTAGGTGGGAAGTGGTGAAGAACATATACTCTTTGAGGAGTTGGTTGTCACATTGCAGAATAAGGGAATCCATTACTTGGCACAAACAAAAGATCCAATTTCCACAACTATTTGTAATCAGGGATGTAAAAGTAAGGTAGAGTTAAGTTTATCAGAGAGGGAGGCAGAAAGGTGTAAGGAATATGTAGCTCAGTTTCAGAAGAATAACATCAGGCTTAGAGAGGATGATTCTTTAGTCTGGTCAAAGAATCTTACCTTGGGGTTACATACTCCAAGGATAGGATATAAAGCTATGTTTGTAGATAATTCATGAGAAGTACAAACCTGGTGGTGGAAGAAGGTCTGGAAATTCAAAGCTCCTCTAAAGCTAAGGTCTATATGTGTCTCACCAAACAAGGCCTTATCTTGGGAAGAGCTCCAAGGGCATAGTAGGTCAGGTCCTGGTTGTTGTGTTTCGTGCACAAGCCCTAGAATTAATAGATCACCTATTGACTAGATGCATAGATGCCTGTGAGGTCTGGTCAGAGATTGAAACTTTACTTGGTAATTTCTGCTAAGACTAGTAGTAGTGGAGAAGATGACTGAACCCCAGGTCTTTCAGAAATCCTTGGTCATCAATTGGATGATTAGTAGATTTAGGGTGGATTTTTTCTCTCAACCCATTATGGAGAAGATTAAAATGGTGGAGGCACAGTTATTCCATCATATTTACAGAGAATTTAACTCAGAGACGGTTGGACTGTCTAAAAAGGGATTACTGATGACATAAAACTCTGGTTTGGTATGGGAAAGCAAGAAAGGTGTAAGCCTCCCAGAGAGGTCATTGCAAGGACATGGCCTGTGACTTTATATTTATATTTCTGGTTTGAGCACTGATGCTGTTTCACATTATAGATAGAATTCTACTATATTTTCAGGTCGAAGTTGGTAGAAAGACTGCATTTAAGGACCATAGTGCTATGTGGAAGCCAGTGATATTTTGTTACAATGTTTTTTTAATATATTAGTCACAGAACTTTGGTCAAATGACCCTGTCAAAAATGCTTGCAGGCATTAGTAAAAGAAGTATTAGATAGAAGCTCTTTTTTAGATAGCTTTTTGGTGAGTTAAACTTTTTTATATGTAAACTGTTCACTTTTTACATCTAATCAAAAGTAACAATTTTTTAGGAGGACAAAAATCATCTGAGGCCCTATAAGAAATTTATCAAACAAAATTTCATATTAACCATGTCAGTCCTGAAGTCTATGTAGCAATACATTGATTATCTATTATGAACTTCATAATTTCATCAAACCGATCACAAATTAGGGAAATCACCATATATGCACTTGAGGCACGAAGTCTCTGTAAGCCTGCCTTAATTATTTTCTTAATTTCATGATTATTTAAATTGACCTCTAACTTCCCCTGTAGCTCAACTGAGGCAAAGCTAGTCAAAAAGATCGCTCTTTACAGCCCAAGAGAGTGTCACTTTTGTTAAATAGAGCATAAAGCTTTCGTGGTCTTGCACAAAGACTTCATTTCCCCAACTAAAAAATGTGAATTCTCATTTATTTTGCAGCACAGCCTCACTCTTGTGAAGTAGGTGCCAAAATTCTCTCTTCATTTTCCAGATGGCTAAAGATGCCTCTCTCCCGCTCAGGATAGTCTCGCTTTTGCAAAATAGAGCTTAAGTCTTCACTATCTTGCACAAAGTTCTCATTTCAGAAACTATCACCTCGCGGAGCAAGTATCAAAATTATCTATTTATTTGCCAGCAAGCTAAAGATGCATTAAATCCCAACCTCCCAGGTCAAAGAATTGAATTATAAAGCCAGAAACCAGATCCGACATCACAGTAAATAAGTTAACCTCAAATACTGAAACTGAACCTCAGCGAACAACAAATATTTACCTAAAAATGTCCCAGCATCTGGCAACGCTCGACTGAGGGCTCGAAAATCCGTCCTTGGCATCAATACTACAGTAAACATGCCCAATCGAAGGCCTACCATCCAGGGATCAAATTTGAAGGCTAGGGTCCCATTTCACTTTGAAGGGTTGTGAGAAATTGAACCCTTCAATGTTGACATGTAAAAATAAATCATTCTTTTCATTTGAAACTATAAGTGTACAACAAAATTTTATTATTTACTAAAAATAGTGTATAGAAGAAAATGACAATAAGAAGAAATCCCGAGTAATTCAACATTTACATGGAATTAGTGAGGTAACCATGTACTCTCTTGGTCCTTGGAGCATATAGTTTATTGAACTTAGATAAGGGACAATTTTGTTGGTCCAGTGAAATACTCGATTATTAGGTTGTTGATAAAATAAGGCATTGGAATTTGGAAGGACCTTTGAATGGAGGATTGATTCAGCTTGATGGTGGCTCTATTGGTCAAGTGTGATTGAGCCTACCTAAAAGATAAAACCTAGAATGTAATACCTAATGCTTTCACGGAGAAACTTTTTTATTAACCCTAAATTCAGAATTTATTTCTAGAATTGAATCATGTCCTCCCCACATGCTCGATACTAGTTTGGATTTAAGCTGTAATAAATACTAAGGAGATTACAGAAACTAGTTACAAGCAGTACAGACGCCCGAGGAAGATCTTCGTCTCATAAAATATATTGAAGCTCATGGAGAAGGAAATTGGTGCACTCTCTTGAGTAAAGCAGGTATTGTTTTATATTTTCATCAAAGAAATATATATAGATATTGCTTATCTAACATTCCTTATTTACTGTGAATCTGATCATAAAAACAGAAAGTGACCAATCTTTTGTTGAAATCTAATGACCACAGGAATAAGGAACTGAAGGCCGCCGCTGGATAAGAAATCATAAGATAGAACTAAACTGTGGTGCAACAGATGGCTCTCCCTCAAGGGAATTTAACTTTAGCAAATGCTGTCTTGGAGGCAAAGCCAGTTTATTGACTTTTACTAGCATATATCCCTGAGGGAATTTTGGAGACAAATAGGGAGAAATGTTTCGAGTTTTTGTGGAGAGGTAAGAGAGAAAAAGAGGTAATCCCTTTAGTCAAGTGGCAGTCACTAACTAAACCAAAGGAAGTTTATGGATTGGGTTTAAAAAACATGCATTTATTTAGTAAGGGTTAGGCAGATGAGAGTCTATGGATGTTTAGTTCTAAGGAAAGGCTATGGAGGCAAGAGATTCTTCATAAGTATATAGAACCATTGCCAATGGAAGACAGGATCAGGCATGCTGTTAAGCCTATTCTGTCAAATATATGGAAGGCTGTAGTACATGCATTCCCACTAGTGGGTAATTGGATGGCTTGGAATGCTGGTAACAGAGTTAAAGTAAGGATAGGGGCAGACCCCTGGGTGGGAAGTGGTGAAGAACATATACTCTCTAAGGAGCTGGTTGTCACATTGAAGAACAAGGGAATCCATTACTTGGAACAAACAACAGATCCAATTTCCACAACTATTTGTAAGCAACGATGTAAAGGTGAGGTAGAGTTAAGGTTATCAAAGAGGGAGGCAGAAAGGTGTAAGGAATATGTAGCTTAGTTTCAGAAGAATAAAATCAGGCTTAGAGAGGATGATTCTTTAGTCTGGTCAAAGAATATTACCTTGGGGTTACATACTCCAAGGATAGGATATAAAGCTATGTTTGTAGATAATTAATGAGAAGTACAAACTTGGTGGTGGAAGAAGGTCTGGAAATTCAAAGCTCCTCTAAAGCTAAGGTCTATATGTGGCTCACCAAATAAGGCCTTATCTTGGGAAGAGATCCAAGGGCATAGTAGGTTAGGTCCTAGTTGTTGTGTTTCATGCAAGAAAGCCCTAGAAACAAGAGATCGCCTATTGACTAGATGCATAGATGCCTGTGAGGTCTGGTCAGAGATTGAAACTTTACCTGGGAATTTTTTCTAAGACTAGCAGTAGTAGAGAAGATGACTGAACTCCAAGTCTTTCGGAAATACTTGGCCATCAATTGGATGCTTAGTATATTTAGGGTGGATGTGTTCTCTCATCCCATTATGGAGAATATCAAAATGGTGGAGGAAAAGTCATTCCATCAGATTTACAGAGAACTTAACTCAGAGACGGTTGGACTGTCTAAAAAGGGATTACTGATGACATAAACTCTGTTTTAGTATGGGAAAGCAGGGAAGGTGTAAGCCTCTCGGAGAGGTCATTGCAAGGACATGGCTTGTGCCTTTATATTTATATTTCTGGTTTGAGTACTGATGCTGTTTCACGTTATAGATGGAATTCTGCTCTATTTTTAGGTGGAAGTTGGTAGAAAGACTGCATTTAAGAACCATAGTGCTATGTGGAAGCCAGTGATATTTTGTTACAATGTTTTTTTTAATGTATTAGTCACAACACTATGGTCAAATGACCCTGTCAAAAATGCTTGCAGGCATTAGTAAAAGAAGTATTAGATAGAAGCTCTTTTTTAGATAGCTTTCTCGTGAGTTAAACTTTTTTATATGTAAACTGTTCACTTTTTACATCTAATCAAAAGTAATGATTTTTTAGGACGAAAAAAATCATCTGAGTTCCTGTAAGAAATTTATCAAACACAATTACATATTAACCATGTCAGTCCTGAAGTCTTTGTAGCAATACATTGATTATCTATTATAAACTTCGTAATTTCATCAAACCGATCACAAATTAGGGAAATCACCATATATGCACTTTAGGCGCAAAGGCTCTGTAAGCCCGCCTTCATTATTTTCTTAATTTCATGATTATTTAAATTGACCTCTAACTTCCCTTGGAGCTCAACCAAGGCAAAGCCAGTAAAAACGATTGCTCTTTACAGCCCAAGAGAGTGTCACTTTTTTTAAATAGATCCCAAAGATTTTGCGGTCTTGCACAAAGAATTCATTTCCCTCACTAAAAAATGTGAATTCTCATTTATTTTGCAGCACGGCCTCACTCTCATGAAGTAAATGCCAAAATTATCTCTTCATTTGCCAGTCGGCTAAAGATGCCTCTCTACCGCTTAGGATAGTCTCGCTTTTTCAAAATACAGCTTAAGGCTTCGTTATCTTGCACAAAGTTCTCATTTCAGAAACTATCACCTCACGGAGCAAGTATCAAAATTATCTATTTATTTGTCGGCAAGCTAAAGATGCATTAAATCCCAACCTCCTAGGGTAAAACATTCAGTTATAAAGCCAGAAACTAGATCCGACATCACAGTAAATAAGTTAACCTCAAATATTGAAACTAAACCTCAGAGAACAACAAATATTTACCTGAAAATGTCCCAGCAGCTTGCAACGCCCAACTAAGGGCTTGAAAATCCATCCTTGGTGTCAATACTGCGGTAAAAATGCCCGATCGAAGGCCTACCATCCAGGGATCAAATTTGAAGGGTAGGGTCCCAGTTCACTTTGAAGGGTTGTGAGAAATTGAACCCTTCAATGTTGACATGTAAACATAAATCATTTTTTTCATTTGAAACTGTAAGTGTACTACAAAATTTTATTATTTACTAAAAACAATGTATAGAATAAAATGACAATAAGAAGAAATCCCGCGTAATTCAAAATTTACATGGAATTAGTGAGGTAACCATGTATTCTCTCGGTCCTTGGAGCATATAGTTTATTGAACTTAGATAAGGGACAATTTTGTCGGGCCAGTGAAATACTCGGTTGTTAGGTCGTTGATAAAATAAGGCATTGGAATTTGGAAGGACCTTTGAATGGAGGATTGATTTAGTTTGATGGTGGCTCTAATTGTAAAGTGTGATTGGGCCTACCTAAAAGATAAACCCTAGAATGTAATACCTAATGTTTTCATGAAGAAACTTTTTTATTAACCCTAAATTTAGAAGTTATTTTTAGAATTGAATCATGTCCTCCCCACATGCTCGAATCAAAGTGATCAAACAAAGGCCCCAATTTTACGTGGATTATGGATAGTCCCTCCAATGTATATCGAGTTTATACCCCAATTCGAAGTGATCAAACAAAATCCCCAATTTTAGGTAGATTATGGATAGTCCCTCCAATCTATATTGAGTTTATTAGCCCTATCAAAAAGGTTAAGTATTTATTAGTCCACTATAAGGAAGAACTTTAAATTCTCCAACAAATATCACTACAAGTTGGGTGTCTAGTTTCTACCAAATTCAATAAGGAAGACAAATAATAAACACATGTTTGGGAGGTTTGCGACAATGAGGATGTTGAAATCATGTTCTTTGCTAGATCATTGCACTCCTAGTCCCTCATTCATGAATGTCTGCCGAGGGATTCCCTTGTTTAGATATATTGTTAGACAATTTGTACTTCTTGTTTCCATTATTAGAAGGATGAAATGAAGGGGTCAGAGTCTACAACATTTACAGTGTCGATTGTTAAATATTTTATCCTTTCAACTATTTTTTTCATCAAGGAAATTGGAACAATTCAAACACTTATATTCAAATATTGTTCTTTCTTTCAACCTAATGTTTACAATTCACGGCAGATAAATAACATTGACAGATTTGGATTTATACAAGGCTCTTTCTTCTTACTCCTCCACCCAAATGAAGTTGTGGTCCTAGACTATGAAAAGTATAGATTATTTTGGTTGTGATTTCATTTAAATACTGGGTTTTTTAAGGTTACATCTATTGAGTATTGGAGACTTAGTCTGGTGGAAACACAACCGCATAATAGATTACAAATTTCAAACAACATTTGGATGGAGAAATTTTAAACCCTTATATTTATAGAACCAGAAGGAACTCCAACAAGAAACACATTTAACTTTTATCCACATATAAAATGTTACACAAGTGTAAAATGCTATACATACCTATAAATTCATGACAGCTAAGTCGACAGCTTAGCTCTGCATAATCTTCTGGAGGAAATAGAAATTAGGGAGACAATGAAGCATAGAATTGGATAGTTGAGAGTTTGAGTCTTGACCTCCAACTGTCCTATAGTCCTAAAACCAAAATAATTTTTTTTCACAGAATTCACCAATCTCTTTAAGTTCGGGGAAGCTCATTAATCCAACCTACCCAACATTCTACCTTTGCTTCTCTTGCTCGTACCTGTGAAAATGGAGGAACCTTCGAGTTGGCCACCGCAGAAGACAACGAGAAATTAGAGTGTGCAACTATTTCCTTCTACAAAAAGACGATTGGAAGCAATGCCATCTCAATTCCACAATATCTTGACACTCCTGAGTTGGTTTATCTTGCCCGAGGTAGGAAAATGCATGTTTGTGTATTTCACATGATTACAAAAAAATAATTTTATAATTGCTTCTACGTCATAACATAGATATATCTGTGCAGGTGAGGGAAAACTGGGTATTGTTTTCCTAAGGTTTCTAGATACTTTCAGAGATCATTCTTCGTTATGAGGGCACTCAGGGCATAGATCAGAGAACCCATAGGAGGAGGAAGAAGAAGAAGAAGAAGACTCAAGTAAAAAGGTGAGGTGAGTGAGGAGGGGAGACATAATAGCGATATTTGTAGGAGAAACCCACTAATGCTTTGAATTATGGGAAAGAGCCTCTCTAAATCATAGACATTGTAGACATAGGAAACCCTCATAAATAGCTTGGGTGCAAGAGTTACCATGTAAGCATCTCAACAAATTAAGTAATGATAATATTCAATTAAGTATATGACAAATTCGTTCGTTTCTTTTAGAGATGACTATATGCATATTGTACAACCATTCTCTATGGCTGGCCTTTTATTCCAGTTGCCTTTTTCTCTACTGCATAACCCCCTTCCTTCGATGAGATAGGTAGACTAAGTGGCCTAGGTGGACCGTGGGAGACTGGGAGTGATGATTCTAATGATTATGACCCCAGTAAATGAATGGAAATTGGATTAAATCCTAGAATACTGGACTAACTAGTATAGGATATGATTCATGAGCATAAACAAAGGGAGGCATGCTGCTAGCCTGCTACCAAAGATCTATTATCCCAGTCTTGTGGTGGTCATAATAGAAATGTCTAGCACTAGGTGAAACCCTGGTCTAGAAACATACATACCCATTGGACCAGGTTAGGTTCAAATCTAGAAAAGATTTCTCAATGCATTGTAAATTGCAACTTGTAAGTTGTAACCCAATAAACAACACAATTAGTTTTTCCTTACATAGCCTTGACAATGGAGGGTTATCAAATCAATTCACCATCCATAGATATGACTCATATGAGTATTTAATTTCACATCATATACTCAAATACTCAAGTGACTTGTAAGTTGTGATATCAAGTGACTCGGTGAACAATAAGATGACAGATGGAAAATTGAGTTGGCAGGTGGCATCATCTCATACCAAGATTTAATGAAGTTGGTGAATCAGCAATGCATGCTAATGCCATTAAATGATTTTAAAGTCAACATCGAATCGTGAGTCACAGTCCTGACTCACTGACTTGAACTTGGCACTAGGAAGCCTAGTGGCCCACCATGGTCCATGTCAATTGGGAGTGAGATCCTCATCCATGATCTGACTATTCAAGGGAACTTGGCAAGACTCTGAGTCTCGAATCTCCCATAGTCCATTGAATTCCTAGATAGGCAAACTTTGTAGCTGCCCTTCTGTTGCAAATTTACCGAGGCTTACTCAATTTCATTATTGAAGTGCTGGAAATGAAAGTAATTTTTTTTGCATGGTAAAATTCCTTGTGGCCTTCTATGATGTTTAAAATGGCCTTTGAAGGGCTCTCAAGGCTTCAAATTTGAAGCCTGCTACCATCTCGAGACACTTTGGATTCACCGACCTTCACACTGTAACTTCCCACATCTGCGTTTGTTATCTATATTTTTCTTCATGTGTTGTCATTGTTTTCTTTCCTTTTCTTCGTGTGTTTGTTGCAACATTTATATGCCGATACTTTGGATCAATATTTTAATTTTTTTTTTTTTTTTTATGATTGTTAATTTCTTCTTATCAACATTATGACATGTTGAATTTTTGTATCCATGGAAGTGTTCCTTTAGTGATTTTGTGCTTTGGTCACTAAAAAGGGGACAAGTTATATGACCCTTGTATTAATAATTAGCCGAAAGAGGTTCATGAGGCCTATAAGATGTTGAGGAATCGAAATATTTACCTGAAACTTAGAGATGGGGTCGAGCCTCTACCTTTATACTGCATATGGATCTGAGACTGGTTCTAGGTCAACACCCCAGTTTAATTATAATTGGATCAACAGCTATGATGTTTAAAGGAACTGAGCCTGGTGAAGCTACGTTGACTAGTGCAGCTAGTTCGATGGTCACAAATCATAATACTTATACTGAAGTTAGAAAATCACCTCAGTATGGGACTTGCAAGGACTCTTACATTGAAGGACCAACAACTAGCTATGATGCTTCTAGGTATCGATATGGTACTGGTTCTAGTACCTAATTCATAATTGACATATAAGGAACATAATTTTCCTTTGGCATGCGCTTAATCGGGTTTGCTTTAATGGTGTAGCAGGGATAAAGATGGTCAAGAGAAAATTCATGCAATTGCTTTGTTGGATCTCTGAAGATTGAGGTGCATGGCACCGATATTACTAATAGAAGGTAGACAATTTAAAAAAAATTGACTTTATTGTCAAAATTGCAATTTTCCATGACACAATTAAAAATGACTAACATAAATGACTAATTCATATTCTTCTAGCTAGTCATTTTTTATGTTGTGACTAAATTAGTCGCTTATGTTAGTCATTTTTAACTTTGTCACTTATTATATAGTCATATTTGTTAACTGGTGACTAAATTAGTCATTAAGTTTAGTCGTTTATGGTTGTGTCAATCAAAATTGCTCATATTTAGTAGTAAATCAATTGAAAAACCTGTGGTCACTAGAATTTTTAGTCATGTAGTAGCTAATTCCTCATTTTGTACTAGTGTAGTGTGTTTGGGGATGGGAAATATGGCAACACCAACAGCATCACCACCATCCATGGCTTTCCAGCTTTGGCCCTCATTGGCGTGACTGCATTGTCCCCTACTGAGCGAAACCCTAGCTTCAGAAACCACCGTAGACGGAGTTCATCGGGAAATGGATAGGAGGAAGAGTCCCCCCCCTAGATAAAATCCCACGTCACAGATCCAACGAAATCAACGGTTTGTCGATCGGAGGCCCAAGCATCGATCTATGGCGAGTTGCAGGTCACCTCCAGATACCGTTTAGGGACACCTGGTGGACTTGGGCCCGGTGCACAAAAAACCTCATTGAGCGGAAATTTTTAATTTAGTAAACCTGCTAGTGTGTTTGGACATATGAAATATGGAAATTCCAACCACATCCCCACCATCCATGGATTTCCAAATTTGGCCCTCATTGGCATGACTGCATTGTCCCCTACTAAGTGAAACCCTAGCTTCAGAAACCACCATAGATGGAGGTCATCATGCAATGGATAGGAGGGAGAGGCCCCTCCCTAGCTAAAATCCGATGTCATAAATCCAACGGAATCGACGGTTGATTGATCGGAGGTCGAGCATTGATCTATGGCGAGTTATAGGTCACCTCCAAATACCATTCAAGGACACCTGCTGGACTTGGGCCCAGTGCCCAAAAAACCTCATGGAGCGGCAATTTTAAATTCCATCAACTCTTGCTAGAATGTTTGGGCATGGGAAATATGGCAATCCCAACCGCATCCCCGCCATCTGCGGCTTTCAGCTTTTTCCCTCGTTGGCGTGAATGCATTGTCCCCTACTGAGCGAAACCATTGCTTGATGAGCTTCAAAAACCACAGTAGATGGAGGTCATCAAGCAATGTACAGGAGGGAGAGGCCCCCCCCCAGCTAAAATCCCATGTCACAAATCCAACGGAATCAACGGTTCATCGATTGGAGGCCCAAGCATCGATCTATGACGAGTTACAGATCACCTCCAGATACCATTCAAAGACACCTGGTGGACTTGGGCTCGGTGCGCAAAATCCCTCATGGAGAGGAAATTTGAATTCCATCAACTCCTGCTAGTGTGTTTGGGCATGGGAAATATGGCAACGGCAACTGCATCCCCACCATCGGTGGCTTTCCAACTTTGGCCCTCGTTGGTGTCACTGCATTTTCCCCTACTGAGCGAAACCCTAGCTTCAGAAACCACCATAGAAGGAGGTCATCAGGCAATGGACAGGAGGGAGAGGCCCACTCCTAGCTAAAATCCCACATTAGGAATCCAACAGAATCGATGGTTCATCGATCGAAGTCCCGAGCATCGATCTATGGCAAGTTGGAGGTCACCTCCAGATACCCTTTAGGGACACCTGGTGGACATGGGCCCGATGCGCAAAAAACCTCACAGAGCCACAATTTTGAATTCTGTCAACTCCTGCTAGCGTGTTTGGGCATGGGAAATATGGCAACGCCAACCACATCCCCACTGCTTGTGGCTTTCTGTGCATCAACAACTTAGTGTTACTTTTGAGTTGTCGAGCTGTCATTGCTAGTATGTTGTTTTGTTTCGGGATTTTTATAATACATGATCAATGAGAAACATGAGGAAATGAGTTTATTGTTATATTTTAATTGGAAATTAAACTCCTTAATAAAATCATATCTTTTAAATCAAAATTAAAATATCACAATTTCAAGTACACCAATGACCCAACATGTCAGCCTCCCAAAATTTTCTATTATGCATATGAAACATTAACCTTTCGAAAGCATGAGATGTTCCAAATTTTGTTTGTTTATTAAGTTTATCACTTAATATATTCACATGCATGATGTTTACCTACTTCACATGCATAATGTTAGCGCATGTTACTTTTGAATACTTCATATGCATAATGTTGAAGCATGTTACTTTTGAGTTGTTTGTGTCAAAATCAGTAGGTTATTTTCTTCCACTTTCAATGTTCAAAAAAACATAATCAACTAAAAACAAAGTTAAATAAATCTCTTATTATCTTTTATTATCTTTTAAGTATAAATTAAACTTCTGAATTGAAAAAAATGAGATGAAATTCCAACACTACTAGGCACTACCCCTTTGGCAATGGACATGCGGGTATAAGAGGTGAGTTGTCAAGAAGAAAATTATACAAGCCTTAAAATAGAATTTTATCATTACGACATCTTGTTTCCATAATCCTAGTTTTATATATTGGCTAAAAACATTGACAATATTACCTACTTAAAAAAATAGGGTTTTAGTCCTATAAGAGAGCCTACAAAGAAATTTGATAGGTATGACCTATAGAGGTACATGTATGTATTCTAATGTTATGTATATCATGTGAATGAGATCTTGAAATTTTCATATGATTGATATATATGGTTTATTGATCATATGTAAAATTTGGCATGTTCATTAACTTGACATACAAGAGAATTTTTGGCATATTTATAAACAACATTATGGAAAATTTTGCATACCAAGAACACAAAATTGACATATTCATAAGAAACATACATGGGGAAATTAAAATTATGATACATACCTCATCATGCTAGATCCCACCTATTATCATGCAACCAAGCCCTCCGGATCATCTCTTATAATGATGGTCTCCATTAGTCTCTCGTGCTCTGTATCTGGTAAGAAGTAGTGTACCTTCGATGAATTTCAGCTAGGCATTGTTCATACCTGGAGGTTTGTACCAATGATTAAGTTGGTAAAGTGATACACACTTGCACATGGTTTGTAATCCCTGTAAACATATCCACCATTCTTTCTTGCATTGTTACCATGTGTAAGGTATTCACCTTTAACAACCATAGTCCCAGTGGGGAAGTGGTTGTTTTCATCATCAGTCATGGACATAATGAGGGTTTGCTTTCCCTCTTTACAACGTGCCAACCAGTAATCACCACCCCATTCACTAAATTTTGAGGCAACCACTGTGTATATGTGTCCTGCATAGTATGATTGTAGGTATATGATCAAGTATTTTCTATGTGATACAAGGCCATTAATGCGAGTTTCAAGACTACATAAATTTAACAAAAAAATGTTAAGGAAATGCATCGTACCGGGTTGTACAAGGTCTGATACATGATCAAAATCTATAGAAATAGATGATTGGTCTTCTTCCAACGGATTTAACTCAACAATTGCACATTGATAAAGTGGAAGTGATATGTGATCCCATCCATCAACCCAATCCAATGATTCACACACATCCCAGTCACCATCACAATAAGGCGGGAAAAAACAAGCGAGTTTTCTGGTCCAAATTTCAAATACTGGATTATCAGAACTTCGAACCGAATAAAAGCCACAAGTCCTAGGAACAGTCTTGCATTCCCATGCATGTGAATGATCTATGTCTACCACCTCCCCAAAAAATATCTCCACATGTCTCATTCTTGTGGATTCTACTTGCATAGCTGATTCCTCTCCCATTACTGACGTGCACCACCTGACTATAGATTGAGCATTTTGAATAGTAGATATTGTAGCTAATTTCAAATCCTCTCTTTGTAGGGATGTTTTTACACATGCTCCAGCTTCATCATGCTCTCCTTTACCATGCCCAGTCTCAAAATAGTTCCACATATGTGGAACTTCATATTTTTTATGCAATGAACACAACCATTGAAATATGCGTGCATTTTTGAATTGACCAGCACATCCATCAGACCAAATCCAGTGTCGATCCATCTGTATGTTCCTTCCCTTCAAATGATCATAGAACATGATGAAGCAATGACATACATAGTGGAATTCATGGCACCTATCATCACTTATGTAGAAGTGATATTCCTTTAGAATTTCTCTTTGCTCTTCACTGTTATTTGGGCCATGCCTATATGTGATATGCACCATCAAGGAAACCTGCTCAGAGTGATAATATTGACTTTGGATCTCATTTTGAGGTTCCATAGTGTATTTCTCGTCAAAATCAACAATTGAAAATATAGTACCACAAGGAAATGTATCTCTGCATATTATAAACTTCTCATCCTGCCATCATGCCAAGTGGACATGCTGAACATATTGACGTGTCTTTTCAATAAATTCCTTGAAGAAGACACTAACTTGTACCTGTTGACACAAAATGATCTCAATATTAGGTTTTTTTGTAAGTAAGGAATGAAATGCAACTGTTCAAACATAAATTTATAGATAAATGCATGTACTTGAGATGTCACCAATTGTATTTTTTTGCTTTCTTTCCCTGGGACTATTTCATAGCTGATATATTTGAAACTTTTCATGTCTGTAACCATATTCTGAAATTTATTGTCTCCAGTCTTGTGCATACATTGGCTCAATAATGCCATTCCAGCACAATTGGAGCAATTTCCATCCAAACAGGATTTTGCATAGTAAGTTTGCCCCTCAGGCCTATTGCACATGATACTATGAATGAATTATCTTGATGAGGTCGGTGGTATTGTCAAGGAGCAATCCTGCACATGGTTAGTATGCAACGCACGATGAATGTAAAAAAATGTTTCATAGTAATATTCATATTCTACATGGTATCTACAAAAACAAGTGTTATGAAGAGTATTTATTCTAACAAACCAAGGCTTACATTTCTCAAAATATCTTTGCCCCAAATTCAATTTTCTATGTTCATTCCTAAATTTCTTGTATAGTTCTGTCTATGTTACATCAAGAAGATGCTTAATATGTGGTTCACGGTCCTTTGAATCCCTTCTCAGTTTTAGTACATCCTTCCGGTTTGAAGAATGCCTTGTGTGATCATGCCAAAAACTCTACACTAGTCCCTTTACTGCATCAACTAGCTTCATGTCATGACGTGGAAACTGACCAATAAAGGCCCAAAAATCTGTCTCGGCGGTTGTGTCAAGATGTTCTCTTCTAATAGAATAGCTACAGAGGGTTTTTACATTCAAATTAACTCGTTTAGATGTAGGATTGAGAAAATGAAGGACCCTAGTGTTCTTATTTACAATTGCTTGTGACGACACACGACGAGCCGCATTGCGGTCCTTTAACCGTGCGTTCTTACCAATTTTACCAAAGGCATCTACTAAGCTTTTAACTATATGAGAACTTGGTCCAGAAGGCTTTATCATCTTTATCCCTAACGATTTCCTAACAATATTCATGCCCCTAGATTTTAACAATGATAAAAATAATCTACATTTATCTCCATCACATTTAGAAACAAAATATTTATTTAGTATCTGTTGAGTTTGATAAGAAATACTACATTTAGATAGCGTACCTTCAATGGAATTGAGGAGTCCTTCATGAAATTGTATACGCTTCGGAGTTCTTCAACGTGTGCTTTCTAATGGAGGTAAGGGGGTTTGATTTCTATCATCTAGTGCATCAACAATACGCTTTGGAATTTCAGTAGCAACTTGTTGTCCTTCATTCTCTTCCTGGTAGTTGGATAGTGGAATTCCAACATCCTCATCGATGGTTCGGTTAATATTTTCTTCTTCAATAGTAGGCTCCATGTCCAACGCCTCTTCAACAGTAGGCTCCATGTACAATGCCTCTTCATGAGCTTCGTCTTGAGATGGTAACTTATCACTTTGACTTGATGTGGGATTTGAAACATCCCCTAATGAGCACCTACATTTTGCTTCTTGAATACTTCCATGGGGTGCTTGTTCAACAACTATTGTGGAAATTTAAGGTCCCTCTAGTGAATGCATCCTCTTTTCTTGTGCTGGATTAATAGGATGAACCATCGTATCCTCTATAATTGGATTTGGATTAGTTTTTAAAGAAAGCCTCCAATTCATCATGTCTATTCTTTTCTTTTCTTTCTCTTCTTCGATGACTTCTTGAGCTCTCTTCTTCCTTGCTGATTTTCTTCCTCGGTTACGTACATTCCCTTTCACCACAATGATTAATGTCAATATAGTAACACATATTTCATTAAATTTGGAAATATTCAATTACAAGGACTTCATCCACATTGAGTTTTTTTGTAAATCTCTAAATACATATTCTAGAAAATCTAGAAAATCAACTCAAAGAACTATTCCATTAAATTTGGAATAATTAATCCAATGAAGCATTTTCTCAATTAATATTTTTTATTTATTTCAAGTAAAACTTTAGTATTCAACCATTCAAAAGGAAACATTACATCTCAAATAGAACTAGTCTAGGAAATATTACATCTCAATTAGAACTAGATGGGTTGGACATAAATCCTGATGAGTCTATCAATATTAATAATTTTGTAGATGTTAAAATCTTTGAGACAATGAGATATATTATGTGGGAATAATCCAAATTGAATGAAATTGCACACATAATTTTATACTATAATACTCTAAGACACGCTCTATACTATATTTGAGGTGACCCAAGTACTAAAAAGATTTATATTATAAAACACCATGTTTGATCATTGCTTTCATGAAGAGGAGAAAATGACAAGAATTTTGAATATATTGAATTAGAGATAGATGTTGAAACATGTTTTTAATGAATTTTAGTCAAACTTTGTATGTCCTCATGTTCTTTGATTACTAACGATTCAAAGTAACTATAAATAAGTTATTTAAGATATTGATTTTCAAGATTAAGTGTGTATCCAAAGTCACTCATCAATGACAAATGATTCTCCCATTTACCATGATTAATCGAGGAAACTATTTCTTCAATTATAATTTTGTCATTACTTATTCTAAAACTTTAGTAGTCAAACATTCAAAAGAAAACATTGTCTCAATTAGAAGTAGAACATGGGTATTGGCCATAAATAATGATGTATGTATGAATATTAAGAACGCTGAGACATAGAGATATATTGAAAAGAAATAATCCAAAAGAATTGCAAAAAACTTAATTTTGACATGCTATGTTGCAAGAGGTTTTCTATCTAATGTATTCGAGGAAACAAAAAAAAATGAAGTCATTCATGTATGACCCATATTCTCCCAAATTTAGCATGAATATTCTACTTAACACAGATTATCAAGAAATTCTAAAAATTTAAAAAACAAAATGCATCATAGTAGTTTATATGTAGTTTTATTTCAAAATGTATTTATCACATTTATGCACTCATATTCATGCATACAATTAACTAAAATACAATTAAATAACTTTGTGGCTTGTTGACAAATATGGTATGATTTCAATTTATTTTAAAAATATGAATTTGTAAAAATTTATCATTGGACAATGAATTCAAATTCCTTTATAGTTCAAAAAATTCAAAAACTTAACCCATCTATGTATTTCCTCTAATGATATTGAACAATCCACTTAAGGCTGATTATGAATTAAATTATTTTTAAGTAATACAAATTTCTTTGCAATGCAATTTTATTTTAACATTACATCCCTCAACACTCATTATGAATTAAATTATTTTTAAGAAATAGAAATTTATTTGCAATGCAATTTTATTTTAACATTACATCCCTCATTTATAGATTCATATTAATGCATATTATAGGCAATTCAAAGTCATTATGCCATATTATTTTAAAATATGTTATACTTATGATTATAAATAGTAATTGATTTAAGTATACAATTTTATGGAAAGTTTTCGAATGAGAAACCAAATATATTAAATAGTTCAAAAAGTTCAATTGAATCAACTATGATCCATTTCGTATTAATTTAACATGAATAGTCCACTTAGCATTTACTTTCAATTAAATGATTCTAATTTTTTTGGTAAGAATTGCATCATTTTTTCAAAATTTAAATTTCACTTTTATACACGAGTATTAATGCATATTATAAGTAATTAAAAATAAACAAATAGCATGTGTTATATTTTATTCACCATGCAATGTTATTAGAAGGAAAGATAACCCAAGTTAGATTTCCTTATCAGTGTAATGTATATGATGACAATGTGGTTTTGTTAGATGGAAAGCTAACGTTTGTAAGTTAACATGCATTGGCTTTCGTTCACCCTGCAATGTTGTTATAAGGAAAGCTAACTCGAGTTAGATTTCCTTCATGGTGCTATGTATTTGATGACAATATGGATATGTTAGATGAAAAACTAACATATGAAATCTAACTCGCGATGCAATGTAATTATGTTTGTGTTAGATGGAAAGTTAGGAAAGCTAGCATCTCTACCTTTTAGCTTTCCTACAGTCAAAGTTACAAGAATATAATCTAGAGGTGGCTTTCATTCAGTGTGCAATGTTCTTGAATTTTTCATTTATTTTCAAAAACAATGGAGTCTAATGCCATATAATTTCAAAGAAAGCAAGTAAAATGAAAATTTATTTACAACAAAATTTTATTTCAAAATCAAATCTGTCATCTATAAATTCATATGAATGCATATTATAGGCAACTAAAAATCATTAAGTCAATGATTATGATCATGGTTACAAAAATTAATTTATTGAAGTATATAAATTTAGGAGAAGTTTTGGATTGAGAAATCAAATATCTTAAATAGTTCAAAAGGTTTAACTAAATCACCTATGACCCATTTCATATTAATTTAACATGAATAGACCACTTAGCATTTATTATCAAGTAAATGATTCTAATCTTTTTGGTAAGAATTGCATCATTATTTTAAACTTTAAATTTCATTTTATACACAAGTAGTAATGCACATAAGTAAATAAATATGAAATCCAACGCAAAATCAATTTTAAACAACAACAAAATTCTATATTAATATAACTATAAATACTAAAAAGTATGTCCAAGTTGTATTGAAAAATCAGAACGTTTTTTGTGATCAAATTTCTGAAAAAAAAATCATCATCTATTACAATGAATTTGATGTTCTATTGAACATTCTAATGTACTCTCGTTTCCCTTTGATACGATGAAGTGTCTTAAGAAAGGGTAATAAAACTTGCATAAGCCAAGTATCATGCTCTTCTCCTGTATAGGCCTTTATCAAGATATGGTTTGACCGATATCCAACAAATTGAGAAGTAGGACTTGATGTATCTATTAGCAATACATTTGATTCTCCATATTTATCTCCATACTGGGACCACACGTCGCTCAACCTTTTCTCATAATATTGTATTGTACCCCCTGCTTTGAATTATTTTTGCAAATGACAATGGGACCTATCCATGTGAATTCAATGTCTCTTATATCAATATCTAATTTTCAAGTACATGTTGAATGTACTTATATGTGCCATTTAATGTCCATATTGCAACATCATAATTCTTTAAGCAGTATTTTAATAATTCTGACTGAAAAGGCCTTAAAAAATAGGACTTGTCACCAAATTCCCAATCTGGTATTCTTTGAGTAGGACAATTTGGTTCATCTCTAGTATATGACGCGAAGAGCACTGCTTTCATTTCAAATATCAACAACATCTTTCGACTGATATTAATTCCCATCTATGCTACAACCACAAACATCATTGACATTAACATAGCTTCATTTCATTACTTAAAGACATCAAAACATAATATTTAAAATTATATTAAAAATTCTTGTAATTCCTATCTATTGTCAATTTTTTCCATTATTATATAAAGGAAATCATATAAGGAGTTAAATGGCAATTAAAAAAATATAATTATAGTAGCCTCATTGTATTGATTGAACTAATGATATGATAACATATACATTAATCAAATACTTTTATTCTACTTTATTTTTGTAATTAATAATAGTTCCTAAAGCTGCAATGGGAAAATATAATTACAGTGACACAATTCAAACAATTAAACTAATTAGCTTTCATATGGTAGTTTTCCACCTAACACAACCACACTGTAATCAAATGCATTACGTCATGAAGGAAATATAATTCATGTTAGAGTTCCTTCTAACCGCATTGTCATCAAAGTTAATGCATGCTAGCTTTCATATAGTAAATTTCCTTCTAGCACTATGAATGGAAAATATAATTAGAAGGGCCCAATACAAGCAATCGAATTGTTTATATGTAAATTTCCACATACAACCTAATCATATGTTGAAATAACAAAATTTTATAAATTCACATTTAACCATTCTTCAAACTAGTAATTTATAAGAGATATAATGATCAATTAAACCACACATGCAATAATTAATTGAATAGTCCAATTCAAACAAACTTACCATTTATCTAATAATCTCTACATCCAACTTCATACATTAAACATCAATTGAAATTAGCAACCTTTATTAACTCAATATCTTTATATAAAAATAATAATAAAATAAAAATATGTTAACTTCTAATAGTGACAAAGCATAATAAAAGATAAGAACTTAATTTGAAAAATGTTGCATGTATAGTAATAATTCATGAGTTCATGCATATAATGAAGAACAATTCATCACCAAAAAGCATTCAAAGTATCTTGGACATCTATTTCTTCGTTGAACTTATTCAACATTATCCATAGCTCATCGATCAACCATTTATCCCCTTGGTTATTTCCAACGAATGGAGTTGCAAGAATCACATTTTCTGTGGGGTTTTCTTTAACTCTCTCATATGAACAATCCACTATAACAGTGTTAGTTACATCATATTGACTATTTGTATCCCACACTTTTTTCAAAGATTTAGTGTGTATAACTTTTGTTGGATTCTCAGCGGCCTTATTTCCTTTTTGTGGCTTGCAATCTGAAGCAGTCTACACAAACACAAGTTGATTTTGTGATATATCTAAAACCAATTTTTTTAGAACTCTTGACGTGTTTAGTTTCAAATTAGTTGACCAAATTCCAATCTCAAGAGATTCATTCTTGAAACACATTTCAAGAAAAAAATTTGCATGTGGATGAAACCATATTTGTTTTTTTATCTATTGCGCAATCTGCAACCCTTCCCATTTTCTCAATATGTTCTCTTGTTGCATCATCATCAACGCTGTAATAAAAAATGTCTTTTAATTCAAATATAACTAATTTTTTTCCATTTATTTTTTCTGCAACACAATAACAGATAAAATAGTCAAGCCATTGTATTCATGCTACAAAAATCATTAAGAAATCATTGTTAGAAAAATACACTCAACTTGAGTACTTTGCATACTATTTTCAGATTGGCCATTACTTTGTCGCAATATCTGCTTAGAACCTAGAGAATAAAACGCTAAACCTTTAATGGAATACCAATTTAAATATTCTTTTGATCTATTTTTTTAATATAACACGTTTATTACTTAATTGGTAATGAAAGAAAACATTTGCAATGCCACTTTTAAAAAGAAATACATATATACATCTTTAATATTGTGATAATTGTTAGTTTTATTCTTTTTATTTGTCCCCATAATAAACATCTAAAATGTTATCATTCTTACAAGGACTAAAATTTTAAAAATAACAAAAAAAAAGACAAGTTAGAAATACCTAATATGATATTATGTTTATGATTATAGATTTGCACTTCATCATTTTCTTTGTTCTCCTTATTTGTCTATGTATTAAACATTAAATAAATGGTGAAAATGAATAAAAATCATTAAACAAATGAGAATTACAAGTTGACAAGCTATACATATCTAATATTAGTTTGTGTTCTTGATTTTAACATTGTTTCACTATCTTCCTATTATTATCTTTGTTTGTGTTTGCCTCTATAATATACAATTAATATCTTATGAAATGTTACAATGAATTAAAATAACTAAATATGAAAACAAGCAAGAATTTTTTTTTATATACCTAATACGATATTGTGTTCTTTATTACAAATTTGTTCCACATTCTCCTGATCAATGTCTTTGTTGTCATTGCTAGTCACTATAATAAACATGAAAAATATTATGAATTGTGACAATTAATAAAATTCCTTAAATAACATGTTAATTTTTCTTCTAGTAAAAGCACATTATCATCAAATACATTACATCATAAATATAATTTAATTCATGTTAGCCTTCATTCTACCATCAGTGGAAGGTCATTTCTAACGACACCATTGCACATTGAATGAAAGCTAACATGTGATAGCTTTCCTACCAGCAGAATGGCATTGTCATCAAGTTCATACATTGGACAACGAAAGAAATGTAACACAAGGTTGGTTTCTTTATGGCACAAGCAGAAGAGCATTTTCGACAACATTACACGGTTAGCTTTTCTTCTAGCACAAGCACAAGGCCATTTATAACCGCGTTGCACCACTAGTACAAAAGCGCGGATTTTTCCACGGAGGTTTTCCACGTTTCTTACTTTTTGGTGTAAAATCTGATGTAACAGGGACGAGGCGTCGCTGTATCCACGCCTAGCCGTCGCTATGTCCACGCCTGAACTCGTAGTCGTCGCTGTATCCACCCCTGGACTCGTATCCGTCGCTATATCCACGCCTGGACTCGTAGCCGTCGCTGTATCCACGCCCATTAACAATATCATATTTCTCCAAAGTTTCGTTCTTGAAAAATAATACTTAGAAAGGTTTTTCAAGGGTTTTTGTTGGCAAAAGCATAGACCTTCCATTACAAAGCGGGTTTGGGGGCAGTGGTAGTTGCCGCGGGCGGTTGGATCAAGCAAGCAGAGATAAACTCTTCCATAGTAAACGAGCGAGCGAGCAGAAGCTGTTCGTGAAGCTCACTTAATGGAGTATTATGTGTAATCCAATCGTCTGTATCA
>LPNX010197881.1:1045096-1065753 GCA_001517045.1 Pseudotsuga menziesii | reverse complement strand
TTAAAAAATTGGCATACATGCAAGACTCTCAATTTGATGGAGGTTGCAATATGAAATTATCATAGACAAAAACACTTAACCATAGTCTATGATATGTGAAGCTAACCAACCGATTTCAAATATTAGTGTCGACCACGGTAAATTGTAAATTGTAAATTGATGAAATTGTAAATTTATGAAATTGTAAACTATGTAATTGTAAATTCATGAAAATTTATCAAATTGTAAATTCATGAAAATTTATCAAATTGTAAATTCATGAATATGAAATTTATGAAATTGTAAACTATGAAATTTATCAACTATGAAATTGTAAACTGTGAAATTTATCAACTATCAAATTGTAAACTATGAAATCTATCAAATTGTAAACTATGAAAATGAAAATCAAATTGCATAACTTTGAAATTATACCTATATCAATGGGATTTGCTTCTTCCATCATAGCTTCATTTGGAATTTCTTCTTCTCTCAAGATTGTTCTTTTTCTCCTCTTCCTTTCTTTATATTTCTCTCTTTTCTCTTCAATTTTGTTTTGACTTCTTTCATTTCTTCTTGTTCAACGTTGGCTGCTTCCCATTGTGATTGATCAACAATCCAAATTGATACTTGCAAAACAATCTACAATGCTAACTTTGTATGACAAAACAAACTTTTTTCAATGAAATTCTAAGGCAATTTTGAAGGAGACTTAGCTTAGTATGAATTATATGTTTATATAGATTTTGATTAAAAATTTGGGTGGGAAAGACATTAAAGTTTGTAGTTGGAGTGTCATTAATGTTCGAATTCACTCCCGGGTTTTGCTTTAAAGGACCTCGACCGAGCTAATACCTCATTCAAGGTCTTAAGGAAACCTCGACCGAGGTATTTAAATACCTCGGTCGAGGTTCATACCTCGGTCGAGGGCTTAAAAAAAAAGACTTAGCCCACATTCAAACAAATGAAAAAATTCCTGTGCCTTGCAGAGGTGTAAACCCTGCCATTCCTAGCACATAACTGAGCGGAGTTGATGTTGATAAATTCATAAACGAATCTTCTATCCATTGATGTATCATACATGCATTTTGGCATTCATATGAAATTTATTTTTTAATTACTTCTAAAACTTATACCTAGAAAACCACACTGCAACTTCGAAGCAGCTCAAAGAAAAATCCGCAGAGTTAAAAATACACAGCCAAAAAATTCTTAAAAATGCACACATCACATATCGACGTGTCCTCTTAAAAAGGGTATCTTTGGTTTTTCAATTTTTGAAAAAATAGAAAAAATTTCTTTACGTGGACAAATATGTGTTTAAAACGATGCTGAAATCGAATGTGGTCACTTTCGAAAAATAATAAATAATTGTATAATGCGAAAAAAATTAACAAAAAAATATGCACATCACACTACATTTTATGTAGATCATTCTCATATATATATATTTTTTTAAATTATTAATGCAAGATTGAATTACTCTACGTGGACATGAGCCACTTATTAGCTTCTTCAAATTTTCAAGGTCACACAGTTCATTAAATGCAAAAATTACACATTAAATGACATCGAAATATTTTATAAAAAAATATCACTATGAAGCCAACATAATATTCTACAATTTGTTTTTTTACTGCAAGTCAAAATTCACATGGCATATATGCGTTTTGAGGGCTTCTATCTAGCACATGAGTTAAAAATCAGGTTTTCATCACCAAATTTGGCCAAAAAGTGTTACCCATATTCATGGAATCACCCATCAGAAAGGCATGCCCAGCACTCACATCTGACCATGTGGGAACACATCCCACAACCATGTCAGAAATGCCCAGCACTCACATCTGACAACTAATGTTAGAAAGGCCCAGTACTTACATTCGACCATGCGAGGAACCAATCCTCCATGCCGAAAGGGATTTGCACTTACATCTAATCATTGTAGGAACCAATCCTACAATTGCCTCAGAATGTCTTTGCACTCACATCTGATCATGTAGGAACCAATCCTATAGTCACATCATAATGGCCCTCAGTCCTAGACTGAGCTTTCCTGGTAACTGACCAGGTGCCTCCATTCCAAGAATGGAATTCAACGCTTATATCTGATCATGTAGGAACCAATCCTACAGTCACATCAGAATGGCTCAGCACTCACATATAACATGGAAGGAACCAATCCTCTCACCATGACAGAATGGCTCAGCCCTTACATCTGACCATGGCAGGAACCAATCCTCTCACCATGTCAGAATGGCTCATGGACTCATCACTTCCCTTTGGAGGGAACCTCGATCTAGAGAACACCAAGCTTCTCCTTGAAGTACTCAAACTTCACTCTAGCTAATGTCTTTGTCAACACATTCGCTATATGTTCGTCCGTCGCAACATACTGGAGTTTCACTGCTCCCCTTTGCACCATATCCCTAATATAGTGATACATGATCTCGATATGCTTCGACTTGTCATGGAACACCAGGGTCTTCGACAACTTCACACAACTCTAGTTGTCAAAATGTATACAAGTAGCATCCAATTGGAGATCAAATAAATCAGACACCAACTTCCTCGGCCATACTGCCTCACAACTAACTGAACAAGCTACGACATACTCTGCTTTAGCTGTACTTAGTGCCACACAGGATTGCTTCTTGCTAAACCAAGAGATCACACTTGATCCCATACTAAAGCAACATCCCGAAGTGCTCTTCCTATCGATGGCACTGCCTGCCCAATCTGAATCAAGATAACCATCCAATTTAATCTTCTGATTCACCTCATACTTAAGCCCATAATCAACTGTACCCCTCAGGTACCTCAGAATATGCTTTGCAGCAATCAAGTGAGCATGTCTCGGATCTGTCAGGAACTGGCTCAAGGTGTTCACAGCAAAGAAAATATCCGGTCTCCTATTCATCAGGTACATCAAGGACCCAATCATCTGACGATACATCGTAGCATCAACCACTTCTGATGAAGCATCAATCAATAGCTTCAGGTTCGATGCCATAGGTGTGGTCATGGCCTTGCAGTCTATCATCTCGAACCTCTTCAGGATATCTACTGCATATCCCCTTTTCCAAGGGAGATTCCATCTGCATTCTGCCACATCTCCATGCCTAGAAAATAGTGCATCATACCCAAGTCCTTCTTTTCAAATTCGGTAGCAAGATTCCTCTTCGTATCAGAAATCAACCCATACATACCTGTTACAAACAAATCATCTACATACATTAGGAGTATCACTGGGTTTCCATCTTCAACCTTGTAGTAAAGGTTGGAATCTGCTTTACTTTTGGTAAATCCCAAATTGGATAGAAAGCCATCAATTCTACCGTACCATGTCCTGGGTTCCTGTTTCAAAATGTACAAGGATTTCTTCAATCTACACACATGAGACTCCATGTCATGTGTCTCAAAACCGAGTGGCTGCTCTACATACACTTCCTCTTCCACTATACCATTCAAGAAAGCATTCTTGACATCCATTTGGTGTATCTTCCATTTCATTACTCCAGCCAGAGAAAGCACTGATCTGATGGAAGTGTATCTAGCTATAGGTGCAAAGGTTTCTTCAGAATCTATTCCTTCTTTCTGTGAGAAGTCACGAGACATGAATATTGCTTTATATTTCTCTATGCTTCCATCTGCAGCATGCTTGATCTTGTAGATCCATTTGGAAGTTACAACAAACTTCCCTTCTGGTCTTGGGACAACATCCCAAACATCATTCTTCATGATCGATTGATACTCTTCAATCATAGAATCCTTCCATTCTTTCCTTTTTGTCACTTCTTCATAGTTGGAAGGTTATTTATCAATAAAGTCACATAATAAAGCTACATACCCGGAGCAGGACCTGGTCCTCTTTCTTTCTCTATGATTCTCTTCTGGAGCCCCATATTTTTGCACACCTTGGATAGCTTCTCGTACCCAAGTAGGTTTCCTCTTGTGAGGATTCTTCTCCTGAGGTGGATCTATAGGTTCTTGAGGTTATTCAAATTCTCGATCTTCTTCTTGATTTCTTCGTTCATGGTTGGGTCATGAATTCTAGGTGCTTCTGATTCTTTAGGATATTCAGTAGGTCTCTTTCTAGATTTGTTGTAAGCTGAGTCTTTTTCAAATGTTACATCTCTCCCGATGTTGATATTCTTGAATCCTGGGAAGTATATTCTGTAATCCTTCAAGCTTTTAGAGTATCCCACAAATATACCCTTCTTTCCTGAAGGATCTAACTTTGTCCTCTTTTCTTTTGGAATGTGTATGTATATTGGACAGCTGAATATTCTGAGATGGATAACTTTTGGTTTCTTGCTGGAAAAGACTTCTTCAGGTGTCTTGTTCTCGAGTACTCTATGTGGAGTATGGTTCTATACATACACTATTGTTCTAGTAGCTTCTACCCATAGATGAATGGTAAGATCTTGATCATGAAGCATTTCTCTTGTAGCTTCCATGATCGTTCTATTCTTCCTTTCTGCAACCCCATTATGTTGTGGATTATATGGAGTGGATAACTCCCTCTTAATCCCTGAATCTTTGCATAACTCTTTGAATTCATTTGATGTGAATTCTCCGCCATTATCTGATCAAAAGGTCTTGATCTTCTTTTCTGTGTGGTTCTTGATCAAGGCTTTGAATTCCTTAAACTTGCTGAAAACTTCATTTTTGTTCTTCATAAAGTATATCCATGTCTTCCTAGAAAAATCATCAATAAAAGAAACATAGTATATATACCCACTTAAATAATTGGATGACATTGGACCGCATACATTGGAGTGAATGATTTCCAAGATTCCTTTTGCTTTGCTTTCGCTACTTGGAAATGTCTTCTTTGTGTTCTTTCCTTTCGCACATCCTTTGCAGACTCCTTCATGTTTTGCTTGAATTTTTGGAAGACCTTCAACAGCTTTGCTTGCAAGTGGTAGTGCTCTATAGTGCACATGTGCAAGCCTTCTATGCCAAAGTTCATTTGGCTGTACTGTGTCATGGACCAAAGCTTGTTCTGGATGGACCTTCAATTTGTATAATCCCGCTTCTTGTTCTCCAATTACTATTGCATTGTCAATAGTCTTTCCTCTTGGCTACATGAGGACTTGGCCATCTACAAATGAAAACCTCATGCCTTTTGCATCCAGTGCTTATATGGAGAGAATATTATTCTTTAGTCCTGGTACAAACAAGGCATCCTTCATTTTCATAGACTTTCCAGAGTCTACCTTGTAGGAGGATTCACCACTACTTTTTATGGGATATTGGTAGTCATCCCCAAGTTTCACCTTATGGGGTGAATTATGTTTGGATAGTTTCTCAAAAGGTTCCTTGAATAATTTCATGTGTTTGGAAGCCCCACTGTCAATAAGCCAATATTTGCTTCCATGAGTGACAGTTCCCATGAGAGCGGAGATCATAACATATTCTTCATCACTTGAAGAGTCTTCACTTTCTTGTTTTACTTTCTTCCTGGGAGGATCATCATCCTCAGCAGTGTGAGCTTGATGTCTTGTTTTGGAGTTCTTCTTCTTCTTGGATCCACTCTTATTCATGGGACAATTTCTAGCAAAGTGTCCTCTTTCATTACATGTATAGCATCTGAGTTTGGATGGATCCCTTTTTACAAAATTATCTTTCTAATGAGAATGCTTACCTTGGTGATAATGATTTTCCCTTTTTCCTTTCTTGGAGTGTATTGTGAGAGCTTGATCTTCACTTTTGAATCTTTCTTCTCAAGCTGTTATTCCAGGTTCTTCTTGTGAACATTCTTCCCACACTCTATTGAACTTGATTAGCTTCTTCCTAGCATAGATTCCTTGGATGAAAGAATCCCATGACCTAGGGAGACCATTCAAGGTTGTCATCACAATTTCTGCATTCTCCACTTCTTCATCTACTGCTTCAAGTTGTTCTTTGATCTGGGAGACCCTTGTGAAGTATGAATGGATGGTCCCTCATTCTGGATCTTTACATTCTTCAACTAGTTCCTTAGAGTCATCTTCCGATTTATGTTCTTCCCTTCAAACAGTTTGGTTAGGGAATCAAACACAGCTTTAGGTGTCTTGAGGGAGGACACCTGTGGTATGAGGTGATCCTTGATTGAATCATCAATAATCCTCTTTTCCATAACAAACTTCCTCTTATGTAAGGCCTTAGCCTCATCTTCCTCCGGAACTGGAACCTCCTCATTGATATAGGAGTCCAACTCATTTTCTTCCAAGACCAGGGAGATCCTATACTTCCAAGCTTAGAAGTTATAATCTCCCTCAAGATTTTCCTCAAGCTTGGTATGATGAGACATCTTAACTAAGAACCTCAAATGGAAATATAAAAGATTTAGATCTTACCAGGTCAAGATGTCGGATCTGTATTTGAAGCTGAATTTCTGCAGTGCTGGTTCAGGAGAAGATTAGGGTTTGACTTTCCCGTAGTTTTGTCCAACCAAATGCTTTGATCTTGATCTCTAAAATTTGATTTTGAGGAGGAGATCAATCCAGGCCTAGTCTCACTAAAAAATTCCACTTCTGTGGAAAGCCCTAATTTTTGGCAGTAGTGTCAAGTCCAAAACTGAAAAAGATCATAATCAGATTTTGTTTCGACAGAAAGCTATGCCCTAGGGAGGAGAGTCATCCCAAACTTATTTTGCTGAAAATATGTGGAGAGAGATCCAAAAAGTAGGAAGCCCTAGTTCCCATAGCTGCGGAGTGTCTTCTTCTCAGGTTAGCTCTGATACCATGTTAGATTTTAAAATTTAAGCTACCATTATATTAGGATCTTTAACTGAGATAATAACAAGCACAACAATCAAACACAAGAGACAATGAAGACAGTGTTTTTCCTTGGGGAAACCATGAATGGAGAAAACCCTGCAACTTCCTCAGAGATAGAATCAGCACCAAAAGCAAAACCCCAAAATAGTAAGATGATCTCCCAACAGCAGTAGTCTCTTTCTTTCTAGCCCCGACAACTTCTTCTCCCTCAGCTATGTGCTACAAATGAGTGTGAGTGAGTGTGTGATAAATAGAGAGACTCACTCTCTATTTATACTAATTCTCGACTTGACAATGACTCACTAGGGCTGACTTCACTAGGTGAGTCTAACAACCCTAGGGCCTCGGAACTGCGGGGACTATAACCCTTGAACAATAGGAGGGTTACCCACATTAACTTGACCCGACTTGTTTACATTATAGAAACTCCCGATCGAAACATCAGGGCATGACATGACTCAATTACATTACAAGCACTTCCCAGAATAAACATCGAGGTACAATACATAAGAAATACAAGTGAATACATTCCGAAGTTACAATTACATCGACAGAAAATTATTCATCTGTACAACATCGGTGGATTGTTGAAGTTGAAGGAAAATAATAATACGCCAAAGAGAAAATTTGAAGAATTAAGAATACAAAGTGGGATGAGTAATAATATGGGCAGCGTTGGTTGATGCCTCAAGTTAGAGGAAAAGAATAAGACGCAGAAGAAAATAAAAATGAAAACATGAATAATTAAGTATATTATGTGGGATGAATAATAAGAAAAGGAAGATACATGCAAAAATAAAATTCCTTCTTGAAAAATAAAGAGCTATAAGAAGAAGATGACATAATGGATTAGTAGACACTATTGTTCATAGTTCTACGTGGAGGATAAAGTGTGACACTAGAAGAAATGTGTTCAATTATGAATAATGTTTTATTAGTCTTGCTTGTTGAGTCTCAGTTGACAAGTAGTTTCTAGGCCAGATATTAGGCCAGAGATCAATGGTCAAGGGTTGTATTCCTAAGTACATTGGTGTTAGGTTCCTCTGTTGGGTAAAATATTCATTGAGGTTTAATGTCGACTGAAAGCAAAAGTGCAACAATGGAAGAAGTGCATTTGATTTTGAATAATGTGTTACTGGACTTGCAATTTTCCCTTGCCTTATCGAAGATCATTAAGATGACACCACTTGGGGCAGTCATTCAGGGTGCAATGGATTGGATTATGTGACCCTTAGCCCTATCTCCAGCTTATTCCTTACTGTAACATTTCTAAGGCCATGTATTCAAATGTGTGACAATCATGATCATGACAGATCATATGGCGACAAATATTAGAAGTGTGGATGTTAATGTGTTCAGAGAGACAGTGGAAAATGTGGATGTTAATGCGTTTGGAGAGACATTAATGGAAGTCTAGGTGTCCTACCTGGGATTTGAATACAAAATGAGAATGGAGAGGGAGAGGTTGTTTCTTGACGGGGAAATGTCATATTACATCACCCCCAAAATATTTCTATAGGTTCATTAGTAACTTTTCCCAATCCAACCTTTGTAGGACTTGTTGAATGTGTGACAATTTCTCTTCTCTAGTCTAACTGAAGATCAATATGTCATCGAGATATACCATGAAAACCTTGCCCAAAAATAGCTTCAATATTTATTTCATTAGCCTCATGAACATGCTTGGTGCATTGGTCAACCTAAATGGAATAACCAACCATTCATAAAGTCCTTCCTTCATATTCAAGCCTGTCTTCCACTCATCACCTTCCCTTATATGTATCCGGTGGTATCCACTCTTTAGTTTGATCTCGGTGAAGTATGTATCTCCAATGAAATAGTCTATCAACTCATCCATCCTCAGAAATGGAAACCTATAATTGAATACAATCGTATGTATAGCCCTTGACGTAGTACACATCCTCCATTATCCTCCCTACTTAGGTTCCAGTACAACTTGTACAACACACAGACTCAGGTTATATATGATCAATCCTCTGTCCAACAACTTATGGACTTGTTGATTCAACTTTGTATTCTCCATTGGCGTCACTCTATACGGCACCTTGTTTGGCAGAGTCAACCCTTGAATTAAGTTGATCTGGTGAGATATACTCTTCATCGAAGAAAATCTTAGCATCTCATTGACCATTATGACTTTGAACTCTGAAAATACTTTCTTGACATATGTCAGAATCTTTTCATTCACTTTATCAACACTTGTCCCTTTCAGAATCACTAAAAGCAATATTATTTCTTTTCATCTTCCTTCAGGAACTCCTTAGCTGAACACATCAACACTTGTTTTTCCCAATAACCACTTTCTTTTCCTTGTTCATTTGAATGAACACATCAACAATTTGTAAAACTCCTCTGTGAACTCTTTCATAGTTGATAATTTTTGTCTCAGGTTCTGCAACTTCCTAAACAAAGATATCATGTAGTTTGTGGGAAGGAACTTATCCTTTAACTTGGTGACCATCCTATCCCGAGTATTTATCTTCTCCTTACCTTTATTTACTTTGTTGACCTGTACGCTATCCCACCATAACGAAGCATGTCCTTTTAAATTGAGACAAGCATATTTTACTCTTTTGGGGTTTTCGATCTACTCCATGTTGAAGTACTTATCCATCTCTTTGATCCATTCTATCAAATATTATGGGTTCAGGTTCCCTGAGTAGGTAGGAACATCCATCTTAGCCTTACCTCACATATTCGACAAAAATTTGAACAATATTTCTTCCATCGCTTCTAACTCCTCTTCTTCTTAAGCCTCTCTATGCTTGACCTCCTCATCACTGTATTAGAACATTCGAAGGTAAATACTCGTCATCGAGCCTTGTTCATGGCTGCTAACTCATTTTTCAGCATCCTCATGGTCTAAACAAATTCTTCAAATGTTTCACAGTAAAAAATGATCCTTGCACCTCTGTTTTGCCTTCTACCATGTATAATGACACCTATCTGAGCCATCTCGATGCTCAAGAGTCAAATCATCATTTCCTTCAAATTTACCTAGCCATAGATGGAGTCATTCTCCATGTCCAATCGCAGCTATAATCCCTTTCACGA
This sequence comes from Pseudotsuga menziesii, assembly GCA_001517045.1. Lineage (NCBI taxonomy): Eukaryota > Viridiplantae > Streptophyta > Pinopsida > Pinales > Pinaceae > Pseudotsuga > Pseudotsuga menziesii. The sequence continues at coordinate 1,055,935 of LPNX010197881.1, read as the reverse complement.
GGACAAATTTCTAGATCTTATGCTAATTGACGCAAACATTGTCGGTCAATCGCTTGCTGGTCAGAGTGCACAATGAAAACACACAGATAAATACATGAAACACATAGATGTGCCAAGAAGTATGGACTTCAGTGAAATTAATGAATCTCTTTACAATGAGATTCTACAATGGTTCAGTCAGAATGAACGTTGACTGTTAGAGAAACATGTGCATGAGGGAATGCTACGTCCTTAATGCTACACACACTCACCCTCAATCTCACTCTCTGCTGCTCATCCTGATCCCACAACACATAGATACCTACATGTCTCAACTCTGATCTTTCAACACCTTACCAACCATTCATATTCTTAACAACTGAAGTCCCTTCCTTTGAACATGCTTAGGTATTTATATCCTCACTTGGTCGCTCAGTCCTCGACTTCTTCCTTTAGAAGTTTCTTTGGCCGCTACTCACTGCCATGGATGCAATAAATACACCCTATGGTCCTCTTTTGCATACCTTGCCATCTTTCATTCTTCAACAACTTCCATAACTACTCTACAACCACTCCAACTACCATGCCGCTCAACTTTCCTCGGGATTTGGTTAACATTTAGTCCTTCGACTAACGCAGTCAGTTATATTTAATTATCACCTTCTCCTTGGGTTTCAATGATAATTCTATTTCACTGACCACTTATGGTTGGAATCACCACGCCTCTTTGCTTCTCTGTCAACCCCTTCTTTCATTGATCTATGGTTTGTCAACCTATTCTTTGGTTAAAAACTCTAAGTTTCATTTTTCGTCGATCTTCTACTGTATATACCGCTTCACAACAGTTGGATATTTTAACTATTATTCTCTTCTGTCGATTGTCTACCCCTATGTTGGAGGTCGTTGAATGTCCCATACGATCTCTGTTGACACAGATCTGTCGACAGGGGTTCACACTTTGTCGACACCCCTAAACACCATGATCTCCCTGAGCACTGAATTAGACACGTTTTACCCTGTCCAGCAACACCTACGAAGGAGATGAAGTCTCACCCGAGATGTTTGAGGGAGAATTGCAGGAACCAAGTTTCCGCAGTAAGGAGGAGGATCTTACGCATCTATTTTCCCACTATTGTCGCAACATTAACCAGAGATTCATGTCAGGGTTTTTTTATTACTTATTCATGTTCAACTGCATTAAAAACCATTCATATTAGATCGCATCATTATATTCATTCATAAATAGATCGAAAATTATGAATCCATCCAATATGCAGAGACATCACATCATTCAAGCATATCAACCATATTGCGACAATTAATTATTCAGATCGCAGCATTAAGACTATAAAATCAGCAAAAAACAAGACACAAAGTTTCCAATATCATCCTCACTTGTCATATTACTTCCGCAGATCAAAAAAAGTCTCCAAAATACATCCTCAGGTTCGAAAGACATAACCGAACTAGCAGAAACATAGATCGATCTTCCGCATATGTCAAAAAGATCATCACACATACAATTATTCTCCGAAAATAATTATGAATGTTCCTTACTTCTATCCTAAATCTATATATAGGCTTGATCCTTTACAACATGGTCCACTTCTAACTAATTCCTAACTGAATTGGACTAAAAACTACAAAATAATGACCAAGTTGACTCTTTATCGACTTTTTCGCCTTTTTCACTATCCTTCTGTTGAGGCCTGGAAATTCGCAGGCAGAAATAGTAAGGGATTATCCCCAATCAACGTTCCCAACTAGCCCGTTGACTGTTTGGAATAGGGAATCCGTCTGGTTTGCGGTCCGGCTACCGTAGGTCAAGAAACAAAACAAAGGCTTTACCGGTTGCGGCCCGACCCACCGAGTTTTTGTGTTTTTTTTTACTTTAAAAAATGAAATGCAAGTGCCTAACTAAATGCAGGGCGATCAAGATGCAGGGAGCGGTCACAATGTGATGCACAGGTTCTTACCTCTCATCTTATGCTCGCAAGCAACCAAATCAGATACAATAAGAAATAAACTAACTGTCTAATCTATCCCTAGGGAGAAAAGTTATCATTATGGGTGAGCAATACATTTTTGCACATGCATTATGAAGAATCACAGATAGCTGGTACTTCTTTCAAGACACATGAACGCTTACAGATATTTAAATAACCAGATAGCTGATCATTTTATAACAACATCTATTACTCACAGTGAAAAATATCCCAGAAACTGCTGAAGAACATTTAACAAGAACATAGGTTCAGAACATTAAATACTCTTACAGTAAATAAAACACAGCTGAAAACGAAAGAGTTCCTCTTCAACATTATTCATTGAGTTTCATTGATAAATTCCACTTTTCACTCTCTCCGACAGGCAAAATTGCAGTTTCCTTTGCAAAACGAAGTAGTTCCTCTTACAAGCAAACATTTACAAAATTTTCCAGGGAAAAAATCCCTTTCTCAGTTCCCCTTTTCCATATTTAACTACCCCTACAGAGTGTTTCGTTTTCCCCCCAGACGCATGACCTTTCAGCTTCTCGAACGCTTCACATTCTGATCTTTTGTGTGCATGCAATCATGAACCACTTGGTAACTGATCCGTTTATGCGTATTCATTATTCCGGATTTTGTCTTCTACGGCCATGGCTGTCCACGGCGATTCCCTGAGCTTCAGTTATACCTCTGCCAGACGGTCCGTCTTTCTTCACACCATGGTAGGTTGACTGGTCTCCTCGAGACTCTCTGTAGTCAATCGACAAGCATCATTTGTTTCAAAGACGTCGCAAACAAAGCATTAGATTCTAACAATTGAACGACAATTCCACAAGAAAATGGCCGGGTTCGTCTCTTGTTTGGAGAAGAAAATCAATTGAGCTTTGGGCAGGAAACTGATGAATCGACAGTCGGAAGGAAGTAATCTCGGAGACCAAAAGGTTCTCCCAGCCGCAACGGCGGGCGAGGCTTAAGTCGTGGGCCAGCAAAACACAAGCAAGAGGGGCTTTAAATCGGCCATCGGACAGTTTTGAGCTTCGGAGGCCGGAATACTTTCAGAGCTGCAACGGTGGGAAAGAGAGCTTAGAGATACGCGAAGCGGGTGGGAGAAATAATCAGATGTCGGGAGACTTTAACATCGGAAGTTAAAAGAATCTCCCAGCCACAACGGCAGACGAGTCAGGGCTACGGGTAAACGGTTTAAGGTTTAACATGAATCGGACGTCGGAGAACTTGGAGAGTCGGACGCTAAAATGATCTAAGAGCCGCAACGACGGCGGAAAAGAAACTCACAGCTTCCAATCTGACATTTAAAAGAGGCCCAATCACAAGAAAAAACAAGTACTCAAACAGTTTTGAGGATCAGTCACATCTAGGTTCATTATTTCTCTGAAAAGGCCACTCTGAAGAACAACGATTTTCCCCCTTTCTTTTATCGACCAGTAAACCAGACATCCACGACTCAAACCGAAACTGAACAAGGCATACATAAATTGGCTGACATCCATCTTCAAAGTGAAAACGAAAATAAGATACGCCCAAGAGGCTCAAGAATTTAACGATCAAACCAAGCAAAGATGTTGAGGAGGGGCCCAGGATTTAAATAACAATAAATTTGGGAAGAACAGTTGCGGCAGCAACAACTGGCGATTTCCTGGTGAACCTAGATCTCTGGGTAACTTTTCTTTGAGTGGCAGACTGCTTCACAACAAAAATGCATCAAATGAATTCTTCCAGCTATCCAGATGGATTTCTCAACCGACGGAAGTGTGTACCTTAATCATTGATGAGGGTCCATTGGGGAAAGGGAAAACCGAGACCTTCAAGTCCAGATAACTATACTGAGGCCAGAGTATGAGTTTCAATATTACCTCTATTTTCAGGTAGCTAACAGTGTGGACACCACAGGATTGTAGCTGATAGTAAATAGCAGTATTCATTTATTCCTCGTCCCCATGCCATTTTAACACTTTTGTGCTTTTGGACTTTTGTCACTTTCATCTGAGTCCTTCTGTACGCCTTTCTTACTGAATTTTAATTCAGGATCCTCTATCCCATAGTGTCCTTTTGTGTGAGTGGTGTGCTTCAAGTTTCAGCTCACGGACGGAGAGGATCTTTCGGCAATTTAGTACTTATGATTCAGCACCTGCTTTGATTTATGATGCTTTTATAGAAGTTTTGACTCTTTATTTTCCTTTTGGCATCCATTTCTTGGCATGGGATCATTTATATTTAATACACTGTTCACCTTGCTTCTTCCCATGGGTCTTTTACTGTCGCTCCTTAGAACATTTTAAATGTGACGTGGATGGATCCTCGACATAGTACTCCAGACTCCTTGAATCCGGTTTAATTCACAGGGGTCAAGAAGGACTTCAATGCACACAACATTTTATTTGAGAAAACTGTTAGGCTGGAATAAATCTTTTTTAGCAACACACAGGCTGATACTCAACGTATTTTCTATTCCCGAAATACCTTAATATCCTCCAGACAACCGCAAGTTCGTTCCCCTTATTGAAAATCAAAAACTTAAAATTAAATCAAATGAAAGCATGACTCGAAAACAACCCCACAACTTATTTATATACAAGACTGAAAACTCAAAGACAACTTCAAGAAAAATAAGGCTTGAGAACCAAACCATTAACTGGCAGGTTCTCCTCCCATCCCTGTAAATCTTGCAGCTTGTAAGTAGCAAGGCCAAGTTTTGCTTTGATCTAAAATGGGCCTACCCACAATTGTTGGAACTTAGTATGCTTTCCCTTCTCGTCATGGGGATGATCCCATTTGAGAACGAGGTCTCCCACTTCCAAGTCCCTTTTCCCAGCTTTATGTTTTTCAAACCATCTCTTTACTATCTCCTGCTGTTGTTTAAGACATTCTCTAGCCTTGGATCTGGCCTCCTCTACTTTCAGAAGATTATATATCCTTATTTGGAGAACCTCGTCATCCGACCCCCTAGACTCTTGGGCTAGTATGGAAGCTGGTAGCATGATATTGGGGGGTAGGATGGCCTCCTTACCGTACACAAGGGTATAGGGTGATATTCCTATTGCAGACTTGGGGGTGACTTTGTCAGCCCACAGGGAATTGGGTAAAGCTGAGTGCCAACTCTTCTGGTTTTCAATGACAGTCTTCTTCAGAATTCTGATAAGGTTTTTATTAGAGGATTCAGCCAGGCCATTCCCTTGCGGATAGTAGTTAGCAGAATAATGTAATTTTATCCCTTTATCATGAGCAAATGTAGTCAATTTAATTGACGAAAAGTATTTAGCATCATAAAAAAATAACGAAATTGGAACTCCAAACCTGGTCATGATATGATCTTGTAGGAAGTTGATGACTTCGTCTTCGTTTATCTTGCGCAGTGGGATAGCTTCGACCCAGCGGGTGAAATAATCAGTAGCAGTAAGAATGTACTTGTGCAACAAGGAAGAATTCGGTTTTATTTCTCCAATAATGTCTAGCCCCCATTGTTCAAATGGTTCCATGACCATCACAGGCTTTAGAGGTGCTGCTGCTTTAGGCAGTCTTCCACCGCATCTTTGACAAATATCGCATTTCCTGACGTGTGCATGTGCATCCTTGAAGAGCGTAGGCCAATAGTAACCAGCTCTAAGGATTTTGTGGGCTGTAGTATCGCCTGAAAAATGTCCCCCAGCCGGACCATCGTGTAATTCAGCCATTACTTTCTCAGCATCCTCTTTCTCCAAGCATCTCAGGAGGACTCCATTGTAGTTCTTTCTGAATAATACTCCTTCTACGATTTGGTAGGAAGCTGATTTTAAACGCAGAGCTCTCCTTTGTTTTGAACTCCAATGTTCTGGCAACAGCCCTGACTGCAAGTAATGCACAAGGTCTCTATACCAGGACTCAGGAGCCGTGAACAAAGGACATACATCCATCACATGCAATTCGGCTTCATCTTTCCATGCTTGTTTGTCGTTGTTTCCTCCTCCAGTCATCAATTTGCATAATCCTTGACCCTTCACTATAGAGGCTCGCTTGAATTCAAGGTCGTATTCTTGAAGACCTGTTACCCAGTTGCCCCTTCTTTCTCCTAATTCTTTTTGTATGAGAAGGGATCTTACCGCTGGGTAAGGGACTATTACCTTGGTTCAGTTTTTTAATATGTAAGGCCTGAATTGCTTCACTGCCTTAAATACTGCGTAAGCCTGCTTATCAATGGATGGGTAGTTTAATTCAGCTCCTTGTTGCCCAGTGCTCATAAAAGAGATTGGGAATTCATCACCCCCATCTTCCTTTTGCGTAAGCACAGCTGCTAATGAATCATCGGATGCAAATGTATACATAATAAAATCTTTATCAAAATCTGGGCTTTTCAGAGAAGGCGCATGTGCAATAGCAGTCTTGATTTTACTGAAAGCATTCTTTTCAATTTCAGTCCACTTAAATTGTGTATTTTGCTTGACCATCTGCTGCAGTGGTTTAACAGTCTGGGCAAAATCAGGTACAAATCTTCTTACAAAGTTTATGGTTCCCATGAAGGATTGCATTCCCCTTTTATTGTGGGGCATAGGGATTTGTTCAATGGCCTTAATTCTTTCTGGGTCTATAGATATACCTCTCTTTGAGACTATGTGTCCCAGCAACTTGCCCTTTGTGACTGCAAATACGCACTTCTTAGGATTGAGGGAGATGCCATATTTCTGGCAGCGTTCGAAAATTTGTTTTAGGTGAAAAGCGTGTTCTCCCCTTTTCTTCGAAAATATTGTAATGTCATCAAGATATACTACAACAATTCGTCCAATCAATCCGTGGAAAGCTATGTCCATAGCTCTCTGAAAAGTTGCTCCAGCATTAATCAGTCCAAAGGGCATCCTTCTATAGGCAAAAGTTCCCCATTTAGTCCTGAATGTTGTCTTTAACCTGTTCTCCTCGGCTACTAGCACTTGATTGTAGCCAGAGAAACCGTCTAATAATGAAAACAACTCAGAACCAGAGACCATCTGTAGCAATTGCTCCATGGGAGGAACCGGATAGTTGTCTTTATCTGAGGCGCGGTATATGTTTCTGAAGTCCATGCACAGTCTGATTTCTCTTGACTTTTTTCTGACTTGTACCAAGTTCGATACCCACTCAGAGTGCCTGACTTTAAAAATGATTCTAGCATCTAGTAATTTCTTTACCTCACTCTGAATCAGCGGCTCTAGCTTTGGATGCATTTTCCTCAAGGGCTGCTGATATGGCTTGACTCCGGCCTTGATGGGAACAACATGTTTGATGATGCTAGTATCATATGTTTTTAAATCTTGGTACGTCTAGGAAAAGACATCTTTGTACTGTTTAAACAAACTGACGAACTTATCCCTTTCGGCTGGTGAACAACATTTGCCGAGGTTCACAAACTTGGGATCCGTCTCAGTCCCTAAGTTTATCAGCTCGAACTGTAGAGTTGAGCTGTGAGTTTTTACGTTAGCGGGTCTTCTGAATTTTTCATTCAAGTCAAACATTTTCTCTAACGTTCTGACCCCTTTAGGGACAAAATTGTCAGATTTCATCTCTGCTTGGTGTTCTTCATCATCGATAATTGCTCCTTTGAATACCTCATCGTTTGTTAAACATTCTATGATTTGCTGGTCATCATCGAACACCAGCAAATTTGTGATCATATCCGGTACTGAAGGCCTGAAAAGCAATTCAACAGTACATCGATTATTTGAGGGTACAAGCCTAGCGGCCGAAGTGGCGAATAAGTCAGCTGCTGCATTTTTAATTCTTGGGATTGAAATAATGTTGAATGCCTGAAAACATTTAAGCAAATCCCATACCTCGTTTTGGTAAGCTTTCAGGTGAGGGGAAACACAATGTATTTGATTTCTTATTTCCTTTACAACTATTTCTGAGTCCCCAAAAACTTTTAAATTACGAACCTTTAGCTCAATCGCTTTCTTGAGTCCCTGCACCATTGCTTCATTATCAGCTGCATTGTTAGTACATTCAAACTCTAATCTACATGACAAGAAGTGTTTATTCTTTTGTGGATCAATAAGGACACAGCCAGCCCCTAACCCTTCTAATGTCTTTGAGCCATCAAAAAATAAAGTCCAAAAATCACTAACTACTGAAGGTAAATCTATCCCTACTGCTAAATCTACTATTTTACAGTCAATTTCATCAGCCTAAGAAAATCGAAGGAGATCAGGCTGAGTGTCAGATCTGTTGCTGGCCTCTTCCGCTTGATAATTCCTTGGTTCCAGTTCGAGAAAATAATTTCCCAGCACAGATTCAACTGGTACATTCTTCTCATTTAGTTGAGTAACATTGTACTTCATGTGAGGTTCTCTTAAAATTTTAATCTGGTTGGGAATCCCTTTGTACGGTAACCACAGATGCGACCAATTTGAGGCAAAATATCCATTTAATTTAGCTGACCAATCTCTGCTCAAGACCAGGCCGTAAGCGTCTGGTATATCAGCCACCATGATGTTAATAACTTGGCATACTCTATCATCGGATGCCAGACGGATTAGGACATCTTCCATCTCACCAATTACCTTAACGTCTGTCCTATCCAATTGCACCACCCTCCACGTGGTTGGCTTAGGCTTCCCATTTATTTTCTTACATACTGATACGGGCATGACATTAATAGACGCCCCTGAGTCTACCAGACAATTGTGAACGTTATGATTAAAAATCTCAAACGTTAGGAGAAAGGGTGGCTGCTTAGTTTTAGACTTACCTCCAGTGCTAGCTTCTCCAATTTCTTCTTCGCCCAGAGGTTGATTGTCAGCGGGCCGCTCCTCTTCTGACGTTTCCAATGCTTTCAACAACCTTTCCTTTTGTTGAGGTACTTTGCACATTTCAAACAGCGGGACGTTTGCCTTTATCTTCTTTAAATATTCAACTACGTCATATTCAATTTGTTGTTTAATGGACTAAGATTTATCAGCATTCACCTTTTCTTTGTTTAGTTCAGGCAGCATTCTATTCTGCTTAGGATCTTGGCTGGTAATAGTGAATTCCAGAGTCTTATCAGCCACGGATTTATCTTGAAATTTCTTCCTGATATTCCTTTGTAGCCTTCTAATCTTTGGGAGTAAAATACTGTCATTGCTAACCGTCCCTTGACTCCTAGTTGTCACGTTATCCTCCTTGATATCTTTGTGTGTTTTGGTTATATCTTCTTCTGCATCAAGTAAGGAGACAGAATTCCATAATGCCATAGTCTCTTCTTCCTGTTCTTTTGTAGAAGTAGAAGCAGCACTTTCTTTCCTTTCATCATCATCTTCTTCCGTTAATCTCGAATCCAACATCTGATTCATGACTAATGTCATTGAATTTATCCATTGTGGATAGTTCCTTTCGGAATGAGGTTGTTGATGAAAGGTACAGAAATTTTCCATTCCTATATCCGTCAAATTCATAGATGCAGTTTTTTGAGGAGGAGATTGGGGCTGATTATTTTCCTCTCTTTTCTTATAATATGGCCTGTAGAATTTTTGGGCTTCCTTTTCCTTCTCCAAGTCTATGATCTTATTAGATAGCTTTTGCATCATTTTGGCCATATTATCCAGGTCTGGCGACTTTTCTTCCTTAGGCTTAGCGAACAATAAGGTCTTCCTTCCTGCACCTCTCTCTCCTGATTGTTCTGGATAGTCTTCAATACTTTCTCTTTCCGCTTCCACCACCTCTGCTTCTTCATAGGTCTCTGTCAAAGTAGGCTTGGCCCTACCCTTTGCAAACATGGCCAAATCAGGACCCAAAGCTGAAGTATAGTATTCAATTAGTACTTTGTCTGAAGGCTTATCTGTTTCGGAGAAATTTTTTAGATATGCCGCAAACCTTTGTGTGAAGCTGTGCACTTTTTCTTTTTTCTCTTTCTTCAGTGCACACAGTCCTTTCATAAGGGCAGCTTGAGTCTTTTGGACTGCATACTTACTTCTGAACATTCTCTCGAAGGTATCCCAATTTGGGATAGAATTAGCGGGCAATCTAAAATACCATGAGGCCGCAGCTCCTTTGAGGGTATGAGGGAATAATCTACAAACCACATCTTCATGTTCTCCCACCCTTAACCCTTCTATAACCAGATAGAAACTCTGCAAATGGTCATCTACTAATATCTTCTCATTGGGGTCAAATTTAGGCAACAACTTTTCCAAGGCTTGAGGTAGGTCATGCAAAGGCGGTGTCAGATTTAGAGGTGATATGGCTCTCCATGCAGGTGGGGGGTTTGGAGGATTAGGTGGAGGTTGATTTGCGTTAACGTCGGCCATGAGTTGAGGTGGAGAGTGAGGAGGTGAACCCACAGGGGTGTGAACAGGAGAACTGTAAGGGGTACCTGGGCCTTCTTGGTTCAAAGGTAATGCAACCTCCTACAGAGCAGTCTCTACAAGCTCTTCCCAGTCTCCAACCAACAATGAATCTTCTGCTATAGGGCGGTCTTTCTTATTGTATTCTCTTCTAGGCAAGTCAGGGATAATTGGAAACCCTCCAAACTTCTTTACATATGCCCGGGTGTGTCTTCTTAGGTCGTTAACTACTTCATTACCAACAGCATATAGATGTTCTCTATTTTCTTCTTCTGGAATTGTATTACGCGGTCCACTACTTTCAAAACTGTAACCAGTGGAATAATCTCGGGAAAACGGGTTTCCTCAGCCAGCCATGCACTAGCGGCCCTCCTTCTAGCGCCAAAACTGTTGAGGCCTGGAAATTCGTAGGGGATAATAGTAAGGGATTCTCCCCAATCAACATTCCCAACTATCCCGTTGACTGTTTGGAATAGGGAATCCGTCCGGTTTGCAGTCTGGCTATCGTACGTCAAGAAACAAAACAAAGGCTTTACCAGTTGCGGCCCGGCCCACCGAGTTTTTGTGTTTTTTTTTACTTTAAAAAATGA